>CH001990.1:766456-777436 GCA_000149265.1 Ciona savignyi
AGCGCTTAAACGGATGCTACAATTTGAATCAAATTTGGTGGAATGTAAGTGCATTAGTCACTGATTATACGCTTAAAAAACATAAAAAAATTACTTAGGGAAATACCCTAAAAAATAGGATTTTGTTCTCAAATCATGATTGTGACAGGCACGCCATGTCGCCCCGACATCAACCAACAGAAGTAATGGAATCGCAATGAAAATTTGACATTTGTAAGAGAACATGGTCTAGATATGCAGAAACCAAAATTTTGGGTGATAAATCTAGGGAAATTCCCCTTAGACCTTAAAAACCAAAACGCTATTTTTTTTCTAAAAAATAGACTTTTTTGGGCATAGCGCGTGAACGGCTGTTACAATTTAAATTAGATTTGGTGGAATGTAAGTGCATTAGTCATTGATTTAACACTTGAAAGAAATAATAAAATTACCAAGGGAAATACCCAAAAAATAGGATATGTTCTTAAATCATGATGACAAGAATGCCATGTCGCCTCGACATCTACCAAGAGGAGTAATGAAATCGCAATGAAAATTGGACATTTGTAAGACAACATGGTCTATATATGCAGAAGCCAAAATTTTGGGTAATGAATCTTGGGGAATTCCCCTCAGACGTTAAACACCAAAACGTTTTTTTTCTAATAAATTAGATTTTGTAGCCATAGCGCTTAAACGGCTGCTCTAATTTTATTAAAATTCGGTAAAATGTTAAAACATTAGACACTCTGTTCCAATTAAAAAAATGAAAACATTTACTTATAGGTTAATTTCCATAAAAACGAAGATATGTTTCTGAATTGTGATTGTGACAGGCATGCCATAGCCTATCGCACCGACATCTCCAACAAGAAGTCGACAAATCAGATTATAACTTTAAGAATTGTTACATAGTATGACTTACTTATGTAAAAACAAAAACTTATCTACTAAACCCAGGGGAATTCCCTGAAACAATGAAAAACTAAATCGGGCTGTTTTGGGAATTTAGCTTTCTTTCACTATACAGCGCTTGAAAAGAAGCTATAACTTAAAACATTTTTGTTGAAATGTTCGTAAATTTAAGACGTTTGTTCTTTATTTAACTAAACATAGAAAATAAGTTTGGTATGTTAACTATGGGACCCATGCGTTTATGCTTGCAGAAACAAAAACTACATACTCAGTGTATAAAATACAAATTGTGGTTAGGGACCTTGTAGCATGAATATAGGTTATACAACATGTGTTTTACAAATAGTGATGGTTAACACGTGGTTGACACTCTCTAGTTCATAACGTTGTTGTCCCTGTGTGTAAAGTCTTTATAAAATAAATTTAGGTAAAAAGTTCAAATACATGGAGTTATAAAGTCCGTTGAAAATACGGGCATAGGATAGGATATTCATGTTTATCCATGTGTATTGGAAAACCAAGGACTTAACACACGGACAATCGTCAGATAACCTTGCGCCCATCGTCGTCTTACCGGAGCTATTGCTGTGTGTTGTGTATGATTTACTTGTTCCTTTTATTTAGTAGAACCCATTAATCCGCTGGGTTCAGGCAATGTCCATAAAGTGCCTTGCCCAAGGACACAACCGGATAGACCAGAGACCAAAACTTCGGCCCGCGCACCACCCCTATTCAAAGGAAATAAGGGCACTTAACCGCTAGACCAACCAGCCGGTATTAAGAAGAAATTTGTAAAGTGTTTGACTTATTATTTTTATTTATTTAAGCCAAGAATGTATTTGTTTTATTTGAATACACGAAGCAGGACCTTTGATAAAAATTTGAAAACACTGGAAAAAGACAATATGACAGTCATTGAAAATGTCGTCCAAAATGCATTATTTAGGTCAGGTTTTGATTTGATAGAACCTATAAGATCCTATAGTGTTGGAGAAAAGTTATATTTCGCAGCATATTCGCATATTTGTTTGATAATCTATGCAAAAATAGATTAATCAACCAGCGATAATATCTCCAAGCTGTCTAGCAAGCCCATACTATGAAAAACATAAAAATCTCATCCAAAATAATAAAGAGATTGAACACAAACCTACCTCATAAGCTTGGTCATAGTTGGGTGGATGGTCAGGGTTGGTGCTTTGGCTTTGTGTGGAATTCGAATGGCTGGGATATAATATATCGTTAGGTCATCAGGGCTAAAAATCCTTCAATTTTGAGCGATTTAGAATTTACTTGCATGTGGAAGTTGACAAGAGTAAATCTTTTATGTGAGTAACATGAGTAAATCGTTTATATAACTGTTTTTTTTATGCTGCTGTAAGTATTATAGACTCTAGTATTCGGATGTGTATTATGACTGTCATAATTAGGAAAGCTAGAAGAGCACAAATGGCTAGAGAGTATCAGTGTATAGCTAGTATAATCAGTGCAATGGGAGAAATATGAATAAAACCAGGAGACAATTGCCCATTTACACATAAATTAAACGCAGAATTAGTGAAGAAATGTAAACAATTCTATTCCTAAATTCCCCTTTGTCTGGTTTATATGATTGACTACACGCCATCGCTCAAGCTATTGTTAAAATCAGTTCCATACAGACCCACACGCTTCAACCCACAAGTATTAACCTTAACAAATATCAACTTCCACATGATTATCAACCTTAACCTGCCAGTTGAAAACTCATGCAGGGTCTACTGCCCTCGAAACCCCAATTACCTTGTGTTATAATGGGATGGGTGGTACTGATGATGCGACGCAGTTGGGAATTCAAATGAAGAAGTGGAAAGCTGGGCCTCAGATGGCTTATCCCCCTGTGACTGAAGTGAATTTTGGGTTAAAAAATTGAAATATTTTTATAAATCTAAATAATTAAAAAAATCTAAATTTTTAAAACTGAAATTAAAACATTTTTTAATTTAAATAAAATTTAAAAAATAGTTATTTAAATTTTTTTAATATTTTTTTTTAACCTGGCAAGGTTGATGTTGTATTTTGGGCAACTTACATTTTTTGTACATCCGACTTACTATAACTATTACTAAAAAATAAAAAAGGTCAGGTCCTTGTATACTAGCGCATTAGCGACAGGTTTTGTTTTGCGCGAGCTATCATTTTAAAGACTTTACCAAAATATTGCATACCGCATAGAGAATGTCACAGTAATAACAAAGTTAATATTTCCGAGTGCCTATTCATAGAAATAATGTTACAGGAGCCTATTCTACAATAAAACCAAGACGAATTGTCTTCTCACAACTAAGTCGATGGTGGGCGCGAGGTGATCTGACGATTGCCCGTGTGTTAACCCCCTAGGTTTTCCCATTCACCGGGATAAACATGAAAACCCTATCCTACCTGCTGAGACTTTGCTGCCAGTTCCTTCTGGATCTGCAGCTGCTGCAGCTGGGATCGATGCAACTCGACCATTCGTTTCAGATCATTTATTTCCTTCTGTTGTTTCTCCAGCATCTTGTCCTTTGATAATTCCATCATCCCGAAGCCTGGTTGCTCGGAGTGGGAGGGTTCTGGGTTCGGATGCCACGTTGGCATCGTAACTTTCTCCTGCTTCAGAATCACTTTGTGCTGCTCTGGAACCGGCATACGTGAGATCTTCTGGGTGAAGACGGCGGAAGGGTCGATCGGGTATGCAGTGCTCACCCCGTTATGCTCGGTGGGGGGAAGGGAGGAGGGGAGACCAGGGTGATCCTCTTTACCCATGCCGGGGTAGGACATCTGTGAAAAAATGATTTTTTTATAAAAAATAAACAAGTTTTAGAATTTTAGTCTTAAACATGCTGAAGCAAGTCTGCCTAAACAGGTGAAACTTGAGTTTTTTCAACAAATTACATTTTACGAGTTTAAGTCTTGAAAGTGTGAAAAATAAGTGTTTACCTGATAAAAGAAAGAAAAATAAGCAGCAAAATTGTCATAGAGGTCATTAAGCTAAACTATTTGATTGCAGGTATTAAATTACGTTTAAGGGTCCTTTCCACCATGTTTAATTTACAAATTAATAAACATGCCCACCTCACTAACCATGCACGAACTGCTGTTAGAATCGAACGCTGAGTTGCTGTCTTCTGAACACAGGTCCGACAAACTAGAAAAAACAAGTATTATTTAAAACTCGAAAAAAAAATCATTTTATTTATCCTATTTATTTAATCATAATATAATTAGGACAATTGTACAGTTAAAATTCAATAAATAAATGTTTATCTATAAATATACATACAATTCCTAAAAATTATTCGGTTTAAATAGAGGTTGACGCTCTATTTTTCGACTAGGCGGTCAGGATTTTGGAAAGAAAGATTTAATTAATAAAAAGAAAAACATCTAACACAGTTAACATCTAATGAACAACGAAAAAACATAAAATTTAACAGACTTACTAGTAAGTAATAAAAAATTAACTGGTGAAAGTGGCATTTATAGAATTGGCCTTAGAGGTTTTAAGGTAGTTTAAGTCCAAGGATGGCCATTCTCAAAGATTGGAATAGCTGTTATGACACTTGATCTTACAATATGCTTTAAATTTCACAAGAAAGATCCCAGTTACTCACAATAGGTTGTCCTGCCGCACACAGAATGGTTTTAGTCGTTCGGCTAGAACCTCCTTCGTGCCAGTTACCTGGTGAATTTGGGAAGTAATTGGTGGATAAACTAGGATAGGATATTCATGTTTATCTGCCAAATAGGAAAACGCAATGGGCGTTAACACACAGGCAATCGTCAGACCACCCCGCGTCCACCAGCGGGTTACAGGAGCTATTGTAGTATGTTGTGTATAATTTACATGTTCTTTCAATTTAGTAGAACCCATTAATCCGCTGGGTTCAGACAATGTTTGTTAAGTGCTTCGCCCAAGGACACAACCGACTAGCTAGTAAACAGTTTCGAATCTGCAACCCTTCGACTAAAAGGCGACACACCAACCCACCAAGCTAATCGGGTTCACAAATTGAGGCCATAAATAACTATTTGAATCTCACTTGCATAAAATACTTAAACTATAGTTCTGTAATTCATTGGTATTTTAAGTTACCACTTTTGGGTATAAAATACCAAAACCCATGATTCTGGCTTTAATAACCAAAATGTGGGTATGTAGTGTTGTATTAATTACTTGTGAAATAACAACCATTCTTAGAAAATATAAACATTTGTAATTCTCAACAGAAAGTTTAAAATTATTTTGCAGTGAACAGCAGCATGATAATGGGGTAGCGACACTGTATGAGGTTATACTTGAAATGAAAGTTATAATGAAATAAGAATCCTTGCTCTTGTAGTTGGAATACTACTATATCTGTTGAATTACCTACAAAATGAAAGTGATAAAGAAATGTCCAAATAAACTTGACTTTGTGAATAGTTATCACCAAATTTTCTATTAAAAGCAACTATACTCACTTTAAGTCCTCGTAATTTAAGTTCTTCTTTCATCTCTGAAACTTTCATTTCATCGAGCTTCGATTGTGTGAGGACTGTGTTTGTTCGGCGTGGTTTTTCGATCTTCATGGATTGAACCAGAGGTGGAGGTGGGGGGGCCAGTGACTGCGGAAAAGGTAACGAATCAGTTACTTTTCAAAGATTATTTCTGATTTTGATTTACGACGATATTTAAAATAATACAAATTTTTTTTAGATCTCATAAAATCTAATTTAATTGAATAAATATGCATTTTGCATATGTTTGCCTGCACAACGGTTGCCAACTTTCGTAATATTTAAGAAAAAATTCTGCAAAATTTTCTCTTTTTTAATTGCACAGAGAATGGCACAGTTATGCAGATAAAACTGTGCAAAATGCTTTGTTTGTTCAATTATATTGGTTTTGATAATAAGTAATGTTTTGGTACCATGAGTCAAGGAAGCTACCGTTGACGAGATACATTCTATTGAACATGGCTACTCCTGTGCAAACAATTATGGGAAAGAACTTTAGGCGTTATACCAAAGGAAGGATTAGACAGTTTACTTTTGGAATATTTTTTTTTTGATAACTTTTTGACTATTTTCCGTTTTTTTTTATAATTTTGTAACTATTTTTAATTTTTTGGATAATTTTGTAACTATTTTTAATTTTTATAATAACTCCTGTGACTATTTTTCCAATTTTTTTGATACAAATGATTGCTGTTAAATGATACTAAAGCTGTTATTTCCGAAAACACAGTAGCATAAGGGAAATAACTAGGAGAAAGTTCATCATCATTCAACAGACATCACATTAAAATTTCTGTTAACGGCCTGCCAAGGCATATCTATCGGAGTAATTATATTTTCATGGTCAACATAGAAATCCCACGGTCAATAATGGAGGTCGTACTTTAATATAAGATTTCTATAAAACACTGTTGATTTTTCTTAATTTAAAACTTTTTTTTCTTAAGTGACATTAAGAATGTGTGTAAAGGAGACAGATTATCTAACCGTTACTTTGGGCTTAAAAGGAATAACATGTTACAAGCAATATATCCTAAGCTGTATCGCCGAAAAACACGACAACAAATTATTTTGGCTAAATAGTGAAATGGTATTTTATTGTGGGCATCACTTAATCAGTCTGACGCGCGTGTTTTTCGTTGATTGTTTTATTATAGCGTGTTTAAATTCAGCTGAGTACTTTACATTTGCCTTTACTTGTATTTTCTACGACCTTACGTTTATTTTTGTTAGTTGCTAAATTACTTATGTTACAGCGCCAAGTTAAGTTATAAGTTTGTTTAAACTTTGAATAAAGTAAAAATCAGTGCAAATAGTAATCAGGTTATGCATTAAAACATGAAAATGGGTTATTATTAACATGATAAAACATGTTTAGACACTAAACTGAACAGTTGAATGTAACGGTTTATATTGTGTAGTAATAAAAAAGATAAAATACCCAAAATAATGAATTTCTGCCATTTTCGAATTAACGCTAAAAAAACAATTTAAAATCATAAAAAAGCATTATGTGTTAACAAAAAAAAGAAAAATGTGAAATCGCATGATATGTTGGGGTAACTGCAGGTCAAATGGGGGTGTTTTGCTTAATTGAAGGAATTCCCATCCACTATAGACGACAGATCGGTATTTTACTGCAAAAACACCTCAGTTTGATGGAAAAGTTTTAAGCACCAATCCTCCCTTACATTGCTGCACGATGGAATGCTGGGATTTTGAATCAGACAGAATGTTGATTGAATGTTAATTACAACGTTACCTGCTGCTGGAACGATCCACTTTGAGGGCCCTCTACTGATCTGTGGAAATAAATTGACGTCAGTTACGTTATATAGTTTGGGGTGGTATAGTGGGATAATATTTTTTCTTATGTTTACCCTAAACTAAATTATTCAAGGTTATGTACATGTGGTAGTTAGATGGGTTAGGTTATATTGTTGGGTGTTATATAGCTGGGTAAGGTTATATGCTATATATTTTGGTTGGGGTATATAGTATACAGTTGGGGGAGTAGTGAGATAATATTAAATCTCATGCATGTTTACCATAATTTAACTTATAAAAGGTTTTAGAGTTAATTGGATTAGGTTATATGCTATATATGTTGGCAACAAATTCGTGCAATATGCACAGAAGTCTTCACAGTTACATTAAACAAAAGCTTTTATGGTGTTATTACCTTTAAGCTGTTTTTTCTTAAAAACTAAAAACTTTTAATAAACACAAAAAGGCCGATAAAAAACTAAAAATGAAGATGTGTTTTGAACTGTGAAAATAAATTGATGGCTTCGGTTATAAATATAGTTTGGGGGTGGATAGTGCGATAATGTGTTGTTTCTCATGTTTACCTTGAATTAAATTATTAAAAGTTTTTTGTTAGATGGGTTTAATAAAAAAAACAATAAAAAACAGAAACGCTGATAAAAAAACAAAAAAGGGAATGAATTTTTCCACTTACCGTGCGGATCGCTGGTTGTTCATGATCTGGAGCTGCAGATAAAGTTGTTGCTGCTGCAGCAATCTGAATACGGGGGTGTCGTCATGGAGAGATGGGAGGTCGGATTCCGTTTTGCCGTGCTGTGGTAGATGGGGGGGTTGTTAGCACATTTCACTGTCTTTAAAGGTTTTGTTTTATTTCGAATTTATTTTTTATGAATCATTTCGAATTTTTAATTTTTTTTCGAGGGGGGCTTGTTAAGATGGCGCATGATCAATTAAGAAGTGTTTTGCTGAGTTACAATGTTGGTGATCCCCCAGACTTGTTAAGTATCTTCACATTTTACTGTTTTTGAAGGTTTTTTCTCTTATTTCGAAAAATGATGGAAAAAAGTAAATTAACAACTATACTAAAGTATCTTTTTACCTTTTACAATTATTATATGCCATTATTAGTTTTTTTTAATTTTTATTCAAAAAGATATGAAAAGCTAAATGACATAAAATAGACGAAACACGGATAATAAACTTAACATGTCAAACTTACTCTCTGATTGGGGAAATTTTTATATTTGTTTACTGATAGTCTACTGGATTAAATAATAACAAAAATACAAAAATTAAGGGGTAAATCAGCTGCATACTTTCATCTTGGTTGTTAAATATGCATGTTATATTGGAAGATGTTTTGCTTTTTAATTCATTATATCATAGCAGTATTTTACTTTTTGTGGGGCATGGGGTTGCAATTAGTAATGCAAGGGTGTAGTTTGTATCCCTGGGAACTTTAAAATTCCCAACAACTATAACAAAATTAATTGGATCAATACCACAAGTAATACACGTATATCAATAAAAAATAGCCTTTTATCAATAGTACATCGTACAATTTAAAATCGTATAACAATACTATAAGTAATAATGTTTTAGTTTTAGTGTATTAAGTTTCTGATGTAAGTGATAGTTAACAAATGCATTGTATTTGCATAACTGTGGCTTTAAAGTTACCTAAGGTGATTTTATACAGTAAAAACTGAAAAAGAAATTCAGGTCTATAGTTCTTAAACTTGGTTACAATGACCCAGAACTTTTGGGTTGTTTATTACGTTTCACTGCTGATAATAAATCATAATTGATTGGGCGATAACGCGTTCCCAAAATGTTTGTGATGAGTTCAGTCTATCAAAGAAGCGCTTTGTATAATTTACAGCACTCTAATTTATAGATAAAAACTTAATGTCTAGTTTACCCTTGGGTGGTGGTATCTTACATACAGCTTGGGCCTATCAAATAAGTATAAAGGCATTTACAACACTGGAAGAATTATAACGAAGATGTAAAATAAACATTTATGTTCACAATTACCAAATTTAAAATAACGTGGTTTGTATTAAGGAATTTTATTGTAGAAATGCCATCTAAGCATTCAATGTTTGAAATGAAAATTTACATTTCTTTGGAAAACTTGTTTAAATGGGTCATATATTTCAGCTTTGAACAGTGTGCAAGAATCAAAAAAGTTTTCAATACATACAAAATAAATTATTTAAAAAGTAAACTAGTTAAAACAGACACCCCCTCATGTTTAATGCACTTACAACATTGCTTGCACCAATTTCCCACCGACATTCATTCAATTGGTGGGTTAAAGGTTACTTTAAAACTAAATA
Organism: Ciona savignyi; assembly: GCA_000149265.1. NCBI lineage: Eukaryota > Metazoa > Chordata > Ascidiacea > Phlebobranchia > Cionidae > Ciona > Ciona savignyi. Next base: position 775,978 of record CH001990.1, read on the forward strand.
TGCTTTCAACATTGTAACATTTTAGTAAGATTCATTTTAAGGTTACATTAAAATTGGATATTATTTATGCAAACACATTATCAACATATTGTAGTATATTAGTATGATCCATTTAAACCCATTGAAACGAGGCAGCAGTTGTCTTGCCACAACAGAAAAATGTGTTAGATTGTCAGGGTAGCATTTGAAAACATAACCACTAGATTATTAAGAATATGAGTTATTGGTAAAAAGTTTTTACAGAACTACGAATCCAAATTACTTATTGATCGCTACCTTTTACTACCACTTATATTTTAGTGTCATCTATTGATTTTCACGTGTTTGTATTTTTTCGATCGCCAAATTAGATTAATTGCTTATGTGTTCTGTTTTAATTGAAATCAATGAAATGCCAAACTGATAACCATAAGGTTATTGAATGTAGAAAACTTAAATGCCAAGTACTGCGAGTACAGCGGTTACGAGTTTTAATGGTGGCACACAACTGTCAAACATTCTAGCCAAGAAAAATGTGTTGACTATCCACTTTGGCAACTAACTTAGAATGGGCGAAAGCTGAAACTTTATAAATGGCTCATTAAGTTTTGCTTGAAAAGACAGCGGGTTATCTGAGATTTTGCACCGCCTAGTCTGCAAACATATGTGTTTGCATGGCTATAAAACCAGAAAATAAACAAGTATATAGCTTTGCTCAACCATGCTGTTTAATTGCTTGATTAGTGGATGAGGCGCAGTTGACAAGTTATTAAAAACTCTCTGAGATATTTATGGGTCAAATTGACAAAAGTAAACAAGTGTTTTCTCCTACTATGTTAGGAGTAGGCAAACATATGTGATAAAGTGCTTTGTGATGTCACTGTTAAAGGTGAGGAGAAAGGCTTTCTTCTCAACACCTGCTGTTATAACTGATTGATTTTCACGCAAATGTGGTAGTGGGAAAATAGAACTATAACTGCTGGATCACGTGACAGATATAAATAAATCAATCAGAAATGTCCAAGGAAAAACCATTTCCTTCATGATTAATTAACCAAAAGGTTTAATTAGGAACGTAATATTCATGGACAAAGACGTGTGATAATTTTCTTAACTTGGCACAAAATTTGAGCATTTCCGGTGTATTAATATTGGAAAGATTTCTCAAGGTGTTGCAACTATTATTGTACATCGGTTACAAGATATTTAATCAATTTTTTACAAGTTACCCATTAACACAATAATGAAACGGTTAACCGATTAGTTAGATAGTTACTGTTAAAAACTCAGTAACTTTACCATTATACATTGCTTTTAATAGATCTTTAATAAAAAGCAGTTTATATTTAAACAGAATTTGACTAAGATTTCAGTGTAACATAATTTCAAAGTTTTGACGAAACAATTGACCAAAAACAAAATGTTTTAAATTGTATGTTGTTGGTGACAAGTTAATAATTAGTCAAATCTGGTAACATAC
>CH001990.1:785811-803735 GCA_000149265.1 Ciona savignyi
TAATTGCTTTACCTTTCAACCCCCGAGATTCCAGGTGTGTTTTGAATCGGCAGCCATCAGCTTTGCCACAAACAAACAAAACAAATGACCTTGTTTGCCTCCGGAAACCCAATTTCAAGGAAACATATGTTGGAGGCTTTGAATTTAGCCTCCGGGGTTTTCAGCATCTAGCCTACAGTGCCCACGTCGTATTAAATAAACGCTTACCACTAGATCTAGGATTGTTTTAAAAAATAACAGTTTTTAACATGGTATATTGAATATGGCGGCAAAATCGAGTGCAAAAATAAGGTGGATAATGCACAAAAAATCTCCAAGACAAAGGATGTTTAAATGACACAGTAAGATGCCTTATGGTTGGATACATCAAACGTTAAAAGGGAAATGGTACGTCAGTCAAAATGCTATTTGGCAAGTTCGTACCGGACCTGTCGCAGTGTTTATTGTGAGATGATGTATATCTGATTTGAGGGTGAAATCCGATCAGTATATCAATGCCAACCGTCAACGGACTAGTACAAAACCAAAAAAGATGACTAATATCTTGTTGTTGCGCTGCAACGAGACGTCTTGGACCAGCAGCAGACTGGCTGGCCGCTAGAACTTGGAAAAACAAACGCGAAAATACTTTTCAAATACAAAACGCCAACTGGTTCAAAAATGATGCATTTACAATGTATAGACTGTATATGGCCGATTTTCGACGTTGTTTTCGCTCAGTTGTATTCTAGTACATTCAATTAATGTGGCTTGGGTCATTGGCAGTGGTAGAAGATAAGATTTGTCCCATTTAGCGTCTCAATCTCGCCATCAGGTTTTTAACGATTGCAGCAATAATCACGTAGGTGACTATACTGGCGCAACCAACCATGACGAATGACGTCAGACCGCAAGCTGAATCTTCAGATGTGTCGTCAACGTGTGACGTAAGATAGCCGCGTTTTCTCTCTCGTTCTCCGAATGGATATTGCATGAACCCATTCAATCTGTCATCTATTAAAATAAAAAGAAGTCAGTCTTCATAATTTCTGTATGTAATAAATACAGTGCCCTCTCTTTTGTGTTTTAAAACTTGTACTTTTATATGGGATAGGATACTATACATAGGATGAGGGTGGACTATCAAGCATGGTGGAGTTTTGAACCCAGAGACACTAAATCCTAAGAGCTAGGTGTTTTTTTGCATGCTCTTTATGTATAAGCTGGCGACGTTGACCGTTCGACCACTTTAAAGTATAGCTTACTTTGATTTAATGTCAGTCAATCTGTTATTTATTGAAACAAAAACACCAGTCATAAATTCGGTATGTGATAAACAGCCTACAATAACGTTTCTTAATTATTTTATAATAAAAACGTGTGTTTTTGGATGGGATGCTTGCTATGTATTGGATTGGGGTTGTGGTAAAATCATTTTTTTCCATTTTATCACAAAGATAATAAATACAATACCAAATAAAACTATTCCTTTGAAAATCGATCAAATAAAGCTTAACTCAAAAAGTCTGTAATTTAGCATGTTCTGTTAAGGCAAATTAAAAAGGTAAGCTCTATATCCAAAACAACTAAATCCTATTGTCCGCGCAACTTATTTCGGCTCAGTCGAGATTAGTCAAAAGGTCAAAATCGAGCTATCCCGTGCATACATACATACCTGGCCTGATTACTGATATTCGTTTCGATACAAAGACTTGGAACCCGGAATCCGATGCTATTGGTCGAGCCTTGTTCCGCCTCAGTGGGTATGCGTTTCGAAGAGGTAACTGGAAATGCAGAGGGTTATTTAAACATAACTAGAAAATTGGAAATATGTTCGCTATCAAGTATAACTCTATCTTAAATGCGCGTGCCAGCATTTGCGTTACAAGCGTTATTGCCAGATGTTAATTTTATAACTATTTAAAACCCAGAGGATTAATGGGTTCTACTAAATTGAAGGAACGTCTCAACCACTATGCAAAAGCTCCGGTAACCCGACGGTGGGCGCAAGGTTATTTGACGATTGCCCGTGTGGTAACCCCCTTGGTTTTCCCATTCACAGGATAAACATGAATTTCATATCCTATACCGAATATTTATAAAGGTTGCTACTTCGATGAGACGATCCTAAGTGATTTGCCCGACTAAAGAGAACAGACGTCAAGTCAGATAAGAAACTGATCCTGAGGTAAATCGAACATGGTTGCCGTGCCCTGTCGTTACAAAACGCCCACGGAAAAACCTCTAGAAATCGTATTATCACGTCGTAACTTCAGATAAACACCGAGCGCACGCCCGAGTTAGTTTTAATCGTTTATTCGCTGCTCTTACTGCGTGTTTTACTTTTTTTTACCTTTTTTACCGGCCTTAGTTTCGAACCTATAGTGGGTTCGTTTTTTTGTATAATATGTAAGTCGGTGTATGTATAGGTCGCGTTAACCATTCGTCCACGCGACGTACACTGCGTGTTTGACCTTAGTTGCTGCTATTTAGTTGTGGTACATTTGCTTTGTGGTTTAAAAGTAGTAGTTGACTGTTCTGTCATTTATTGTTATCATAATGCGTTTTCTTTTTGTTTTAGATTTGGTACAAAACATTCAATTAATCCTTAATAACTAAGGAATACAACACAATAGGCCTATCTACCAGCACTGCTGCGAATCAACGTCCAGCAGTGCTATGTACAACAGAATACGCGAAGCATTTAATTAAATCTCGATTTGCGTCATATGTGACGTCATTTACTATTCTCGTATTGCGGCAGAAGATTCAGCAACGCAACCAACAAGATATAGAGTCACGTTTCTTCACCGGGTCGGTACTGCGTGTGCACGAGATGTCCGACCAGATAGCGGTTGATAAATCCATTAATGCGGATTTCCGTTCTCGTCAATATATAATGGGATCGGCCGTCTAAAATTGGACAGGCAAGTCCATTGGTAAAATTAGACTTAATGAATTATCACAATTGTTCAAAAAAGCTGGTATGACGCGTGGTTGGTCTTTTATTAGAAGACATCAGTTGTGTATTGACAAATGATTTTTAAGATTTGTTTAAAATCGCTGTTCCACACGGTACGACTTTTGTAGAGCAATAGCGTAATAACTTTGGATTAAGCGATTCCAGTGGATTATACTGACCAATCTACGAAAACCCAATTAGGTTGCTAAAAACAGGCATGACAGTAACTTTTGGTATATCTACATGTTTCTTTTAATGTTCCCTGGACTTTTCAAGGCAAACAGGTTTGTTATTTTAGTCAGTGCGGTCTTGAATAAGCAAACGTGTCAACTATAAATGCAGCCGATTAGATGTATCACTTGTCAGTGTTAATAAAGGTAAAAATATATGAATTATCTAACACCGGTTCTGCGCGAAAAAAATCAAGGCTGGCTTTAATTTTATTAATTTTATATTAAAATTTGAAATTTCTTTTGCTTAATGTAAGGTTTAACGGCCACGTGTACTAATGACGTGCTTTACCTACTTTAGTTTTGCCGTTTTATCCTGTCTACTTGACTTAAAATAACTATGCCATTCTTCTTTAATGTAACAAAGGAGCAAAAAAATAAACTAATAATAGCACCACGGTTTAAGTGCCAAAGCTTGTCTTTGCCCTTACCTTTTTATTCTTATTCGTTACATCTCGTTTCCTTCGGTTGAAATCGGATAATCCTGACAGCGAACCGGCTGCAGACAAACTATTCAAAATGCTTTCGAGCCCATCATCTACGTCAGTGGAGTTGGTCTCTGTGCTTCCACCTTGCGGTGGCGTGGGCGTAATGGTGCTTCCGCAAGTGGGCAAACATGCCTCGTATCCAGTGTCACAAACGGATACCCTGTAAAGGCCAAATGGTTAACGCGACCGATACATATACCAAGTCTATACAAAATCGGGTAAAGTAACGAGCGCACCATGGGTTCGAAACTTGGCTCAGTAAAAAAAAAAACTTATGAAGATGTGTGGTTGAATGATAAATGCGACCGATATATATACCGACTCATATACAAATAACGGTCCTGTAGACTAGTCCATCATGGGTTCAAAACCTGGCTTGGTAAAAAAGTGACTACGGTAGTGTGACCTAATGGTTAACGCGACCGATACATATACCGACTCATATACAAATAACGGTCCTTGTGACAAGCCCATCATGGGTTCAAAACATCTCTTGGTAAAAAAATAAATAAAAAATACCCTTTAAAAATGGTCGTGTGGCCGAATGGTTAACGTTATACAGCTTTCTATTTAAACAGTCTGAATGACCAGCCTATCAGGTATTCGAAACTTAGAGTCGTTTAAAACAAAGTTGCGAAGGCATCAACATATGGACGACAACCGTTCTGGGACCGAATGGTCGCATGAATGATATATCATGTAAGATAGCAGATATTGACTTACTTGCACACGATAAATACGTCGCTTGTAACTGACTGCACCGCCCACTCAAATACACGGAACGCCCATTTTGCTTGAGCTGATTGACCATTCTCCATCACCAAAGTGAAAGCTGGGTTACTTGGGCACCTGTAAGTTGTTCAATGAAGGATTACATGATGGCTATTGTCGTTATTTAAGTTTCGTCAAACTAAAATTTATTTAATTAGCTATCCTGTTTGTTTTAAGTTAATAATACTGATGGAATTGGGAAATATGTTTGCTTAAATGGTGTAATTTTCTATGACGATTTTCAACTAGATTGATATTAAGATAAAACTACTTTATAACTTAACGCTTTATTACTTACTTATTAGCGAGGTAATCTGGCGATTGCCCGTGTGCTAACGCTTCCTATGATTTACTATTCATGGAGATAAAACATGAAACTAATTCCCCTTTTAGTTAGGAATCTAAGCTTAGGCTATGAAATACAAATTTACCCGTTGATAATGAAATCGTAAATATGCCTCCTTTGCGCTGTAGTATCCGTGGCATAACATCTGTCCAGCACAAGAACTTCGTTTTGCTGGTTTGTTATTGACAGCGCAACCAGATCTACGGCGACGTACAAAATTTCACCTGCAATTTTGGCGGAAGATTTAAAACATTTTTTTTCGTTACCAAGCTCAGTTTCGACTTAAAAAACCCTATAAGCATTTTAGTTGTAATAAAGGATTTGACATTCCCGTTTATCCCCATGAATGGGAAAACCAAGGGGGTTATCACACGGGCAATCGTCAGATCACCTCGCGCCCACCGTCGTGTTACCGGAGCTATTGCAGTGTGTAATATTTTCTAACACGCTCCTTAAATTTTTTCAGAGGGTTTGGAGTTAGTTTTTACGTTTATATTAAAGTTTAGAAAAGGGTTTAGTTTCCATATAGTTTGATTGAGCAGTTTTCCCGTTCCCTCTTTTCCTTCTTTTAGCTCGTGTCGGAGTATATTCCGCGTTTTTACAATATCAATAAAAATCAGACTTTAGTTTAAATTAAATTGCAACGAATTTATCCCGGAAAAAGGGTGACTTTTCACATGCGGGTTTCCCACGCTAATTGGTCATAAATATTCGAGTTAAAGCAACATCCGTACCTTCCGCAATGATAGGGGAACTGGAGATTAAACTCCCAGTCGTGTAACTGCTGTCTCTGTACATTGTCATGTCGACTTGGAAGGTGGCATGACCGGTTTGCTCCGATAGCGTCCTACAAATATCGAAATTACCGGTTGAAGATACAAATTATCATTCCAATATCGGTTAAACACCACCGGATCATGATACAAAATGTTGCCCGGAGAGGTTCAATTATGCTAATTATAACAATTATAACTGTCTTCTTAATGCGCCTTTTACCAGGTAAGTTTCCAAACCATGATAGCTCTCTTTATTTTTTATATAGAGTCGGTATATGTATTGGTCGCGACAACCATTCGGCCACACGAACTTTTTTAATCGGGCAAAGTATTGATCCCATGATGGGCTTGACCCCGAAACCGCTTTGGCATAGAATTGATATAAATATCGGCCGCGTTAGCCATTCAGCCACACGACCGTACTTTTCCAGTTAATTTGAGGAGGAGGTGAGAATATTTATGTTTATCCCCGTGAATGGAAAACACAAGGGGGTTAACACACGGGCAATCGTCAGATCACCTCGTTCCTACCGTCGGGTTACCGGAGCTATTGCAGTGTGTTGTGTGTGTGATTCACATGTTTCTTTAATTAAGTAAAATGAATTAATCAGCTTTGTTCGAGCAATGTCCGTCGTGCCCTACCAAAGGACACGACCGACTCGCGGCCAGTTTCAATTCTGCAACCCTTAAGGCGACGCACTTAACCACTAGACTAATCTATCGTACAAATATGCTTGTGTTAATCTATGTAAAATTGTTTAAAGTTATATTAACCACCAACCTGACAGTCGGCTGAATGCCGAATCCCAACCCAGTTGTCATGTTTCGCTTCTTGTCGTAAACACAAGCCAAATCGAGCAACACAACCGTCGCCGTCGCCGACTGGTCGGTCAGGCGCCACAACACTTTGTTTCGTATCGTGTACTCCGCGCCCGTTACCTGAACGTTTACGATGATAATTTCGTGAAAGATGAGTAAAAATTTTAAGTGGAAATGGTAAAATTAGAATGGGCAATTGACATTACATGTTTCATATTCGTCAACATGAAATTACCTTCAATTACAGGGAATCGCTAAATCAGGCAGTTTAGGTTCCACGGAAATAACTGAAAACCCGTAATTTTTGTAACTTTTTTACCGGTCTCAGTTTTGAACCCATGATGAGCTCGCTACTAAGACCTATTTTGTATAAGTTGGTATATGTATCGGTCGCGTTAACCATTCGGCCACACGACCGTATACTAAAAGCCCGTAATTTTTTTTATTTTTTTTTCCGAGCCAAGTTTCGAATCCATGATGGTCTCGTCACTAGCACCGTTTTTTTTGTATAAGAGTCGGTATATGTAACGGTCGCGTTAATCATTTGGCCACACGACCGTACAAAAACCCGTAAATTATTTGAAACCGTTTCTTCAGTTGGTTCCATGGACTCACGTTGACTGTTGAGCCGCAGCTGCTGTCGATAGGTGGCGGTATGGAGAGTTTGTATTGTGTCCCGTCCGTGCTAAGTGTTGCGTAACAAAGGGACGACTCGTAGCCTTGAAAATGAATGAGACGCATATCATCCAACAGTCCCTCATCCGATATCACACGCTTGTCGAACGCCACACTGATTGAATCGTTCCCACAAGACAGGATAGGTTCAGCTGGAATCGAAAAATATAATTGGATTTTTTTTTATAGATAAAACCTTAAATCTTGAATTTCAATCTTTAGCATTTTAGGCAACACTAAATAGGAAGACGTAAATCCCCAATACAAATAAAAAGGGCAACCCAAGCCTTAATCTCAAATACAAAATCATAATATCTTCCAACCAAAGATAAAAATGTGATGATAAGTTAGCTATAAAAAATTGAGCTTAGTATTGGACTCGCAATCATCTTTTAAGCAAAAACAGCAAAATTTTATAATTCAATTGCACCTTCTCATTATACTAATACGCATACACCCACAATACCTACCACATCAAGCAGCAACGTATAAATGGATGTAACACAGAAGTAAAATCACGTAATAACCCCTGCACAAACCGCCATATATTCTATTAGGTTTTTATTACATCTGCAAACGAGGTATAAAGTGATGTTTTCATAAGCATTCAACAAGGTCTAATTACGAAGACGATCAGGGCCATGATATATTACAGTCGTGTAAACATACACGTGCAGACAATCGTTTGAAAATCTTGTTCGAAATTTAAGAGTTTAATTTATAATTTGTATTTTTAACGTTTTTTGGTATTATTTTATATATACCCATGCTTATTAAAAGCTGTGTCTTGAGTCTAATAATACCTTAATAACCTACCTATTACTTTTAACTTGTCGATAACCCTTTTCTGTGTACTACTTTGCGACGGTTGTTGTAAATAATTCGGTATTCCGCAGGATAGAAGTACTAATATAATGCGAAGAAACGAAATAGAAATACAATATATTCCGAGTCGTAATTTTTTACGCGCGTGATTCCCAGGCTAAATAATACGGTCGTGTGGCAGAATGACCCACGCGACCGATACATATACAGACTTCTATATAAAAACGGTCTAGTGACGAGCCCAGTAATGGTACGAAACTTGGCCAAGTAAAAAATACTAGGCTTAGTGGCTCAAAGAATTAATAACCGAACTCCTTGCCCAAATAATCGCAGTGTTTCCTGATAAAAAATAACACTTACCAAAATCACAGTGTTTCCCAATAAAAATATCGCTTACCGAAATCACAGTGTTTCCAAACAAAAATATAGCTTACCGAATCACAGTGTTTCCTAATAAAAACATCGCTTACCGAAATCGCAGTGTTTCCTAATAAAAACATCGCTTACCGAAATCGCAGTGTTTCCTAATAAAAACATCGCTTGCCGAAATCGCAGTGTTTCCTAATAAAAACATCGCTTACCGAAATCGCAGTGTTTCCTAATAAAAACATCGCTTACCGAAATCGCAGTGTTTCCCGATAAAACATCGCTTACCGAAATCGCAGTGTTTCCTAATAAAAATATCGCTTACCGAAATCACAGTGTTCCCCGATAAAACATTGCTTACCGAAATCACAGTGTTTCGCAATAGAAATATCGCTTACCGAAATCACAGTGTTTCCCGATGAAATTCTGCGGACACTGACATCGATAGCCACGGGCTATTCGTCCGTCCACCACGCATTCTCCCCCATTATGACACGGGTTGACGTCACAGGGACACGCTCCCAATGAGCACACCTGCGGAGTGAGTTGGAAAAATAAATATTCAACCGCCGGCGACAGCGACGGCGGCGTAACGCTACAAAAACGAGATAATCCAATCTACCGTGACAACGTGGAGTAAGAATTGCTCGACGAAGTTCACGTATATTTAGACTCATCGCGTTTTAGAACTGCGCCGTAAAAATATAGTATTCATGTTTATCCACGTAAATGGTGGAAACCAAGGGGGTTACCACACGGGCAATCGACAGATCACCTCGCGCACAAGATACAAGAGTAATATAGCAACGTGATATTAAGCAAAGATGGCCGCCGTGAGGTAAGCAATAAACATATCAAGATCTCAAACGACCGTGCGGCCGAATTAATAAAGCCATTGAACTATACATGGAATTATATCATAAAAACCGTATTGCTCACAGGGTATAAGGTTCGAAAATTAGCCAAGTTATACACAAATCGTAAAGCGTGGTCAAGTGGTTAAAGCGGCCGTTTCATAGTTTGATTTCTAGGTATAAAACGGCAATAGTAACGACGAAACTTGTCCAGTAAATTCATAATTTTTTTCTCTAAGAAAACGAAATACAAATCGTATTTTTGCGCTAAAAAAACTAAAAAAAATTTTTCCTAAACAAACGTTATATTCTCGGATTTTTGCGTAATTTTCTCATTTACCTCTATGTTCGTGTCGGTAGCCGGGCAGAGTATCGAACCAGGGAGACCCCCCGTGCAGACACGATTCCTTGATCTGGTTCCATTCCTGCAGGATTTCGAACAAACGCTCCAATTGTTCCAGATGCTCCATCCGCTCGGACCTGAAGTGGAAATACAAGGGATATGATATTCATGTTTATCCCCGTGAATGGGAAAGCATAATTTAGTATTGCCGTATTTTTCTTTACATCTAACATCTGTAGTTTAGTTACTTTAGTTTATTCAATTGCCTCAGTATTAAAATAATAGCAAAACGAATCAACACAGGAAAAAACGGCAAAACGAACAGTCGCTAAAACACGTCATTGAAAAAAGTATAAATATTAAATAAATATAGCAGACGCAGCCGAAAATTTTAAGCGAAAAATATACAATGTGCAAATCTTACCAGCACCGCCATAGATGCGAACAGGGTGGTAACAGCGTGGGCCTTGCTCCCGTCCAGTGTATGTGTTGATGTAACAACAGTCGAACTGGCGACATTTCTCTCTGCGTGATCATAAGAGTTAAAATTGTGTCGAATGAACCCAGCAGATTAATGGGTTCTACCAAATTAAAGGAACGTGTCTATCATATACAACACACTGTAATATCTCCGGTAACCCGACGATGGGCGCGAGGTGATCTGACGATTGCCCGTGTGCTAACCCCTAGGTTTTCCCATTCACGGAGATAAACTACTTATACTTCCTATTTTAAACGCCGTCTACTTACGCCGACACGACACGATTGTACTAAGTATGTCAGACCAGGTGTTTTAATATTTGTTTTACACGGAATAACAGTAATTTGGATATGAATAATATAAAAGAAAACTGCGTCGTATTCTCTTTCTTTGTGGTCTTGAAAACTTGATTTTTTTGGGGATTTTTTATAAGCGCCCTTAAAAATATTTACTAAGGTGTAGAGAAACCGTATTAAAATTACATCCGTATTATGCGAAATGGGTCAAATGCGGGACGGTAAATATAATATATTGGCGTGTGCCTTGGCTTTATTTGAAAATAAAGTTTTTTACCAGACTCAGTTTCGAACCCATGATGGGCTCGTTGCTAAGACCGTTTAATGTATATAATTCGGTATATTTGTATCAGTCGTATAACTATTCGGCCACACAACCGTACCTGGACGTTAAACCCTCAGCATTTCCACAACCAGTCCTGTTTGCCGCTTCAGTGCGGATACAAGACGAGTAAATAGGGACTCTCCCTGCGATAGCGATGCCTTCTGGACCGTCGATACCTGGAAACAAAATTCCCCTCAAATTGCTTCGTGCAGGCTACAGACATCTGGTCCAGTCATCGGTTAATTTGTGTCCAATTGCCTTGTAAACGCACTTGTGTGGTATAATATGCAAAACTACGGTGGTAAGCGATTTCCACGAAACGTTGGAATCTATAATTTCGCCACATCGCTCAGACGATCTTAAATGGCTATTACCAGCCCGTACTGTGTCATACGCCATACATTTTACAATTTGTTTTTATGAGAAATACGATACCCAAACCCGAAAAAGCATACTGCACGGTATATGTACACTTATATAACTCTAATTTTCAGCTTTTGCTAAATGATATGTTTACTTAGTTATGCACGAAACCTAACTTCTACCAATGTGGTTACACGGCTACTGTTACAAGTATAATTTGTAAGGTCAGGCGAGTGAAAGACGGACTAAATCTGTTGCAGTTTATTTTCACGGACATTATACCGTTCAAATGTTATCACGGCAATAATAACCGATCATTACGATATCCAATATCGTACGCCGCTCCCCGTTTTGGCCGCAAATCGGACGAAATTAGTCTTTCAAGAAATCCGACGCATATTTATCAATGCTATTCTGCGCTATCTCGCGCCAGCATTTTCCGCAGTTGAATACCGATATCCTATGTACTTTGGATATTTTACCAAGCTAAGTTTCGACCCGTTATTATGGTTCCGCCAATTGCACCGTTTTTTTGTAGTAAATTCGGTTTCGACCACATGACCATAGATTTCCCGACGGTATTTTTTTATTGACTTAATATTTGATTTAACCCATGATCAACTTGTACGTAAGACCGTTTTTGTATAGAATTGATATATCTTTCGACGATTTAATCAATAGTAACCCGACCGTACCCATTTCGTCGTATTTCATTGCACGACGAAAGCGTTCAAATTTTAATATTCCGAATTACGAAATCATTCATGTCCGATAATGTTTCAGACCATATTATGCCACCATTTTCATTCCTGTGCATTTCTTTAGCCATTTACCCGCCGCAGGTTAGTTACCAAGCGCAATTTCTCCAAATGTTTTCGGATACTATACCGTGTCGCCATTTTCCGGTTAATTTACATTCGGTCACTACAGCAGTCCGCAACTGGTCATTTCCGACAAAGTGGAGAAAAATTATCCCCAACTCTGTTTTCGCCGTTTTGTTCGTCGTTTGAACGAAATTGTTGACCGTGGTATCTCGTGTTTAGAAAGAAAACAAATAATTACAGCGCATGCGTAAACCACGAAGGATCAAGGCGACTCATTTGTTTTCGCATGGCGCAATGATAATATTTCGACCGTAATAACTAGCGTCCGTTATACTTGTATTACACAGCATGAACACTACTTGGGGAGTAATCGAGTTACGAAATACCCCCTTCCCACTTCGGGTTTATATACTTGGAAGTAAAAGTGGACAAATTGCTACAATTGAAATAGTTTCCTGGGCCCTGTCTCAAAGGTTTAGGTCAACAGCAATCTTGTAGGTGAAACTTACATATCCGTCTTTTTATATGGTCTGTATGTGACTATGCGGCACTATCCATTCGGCCACACAATCATTCCTACATTTAGTGTTGCCGATTCATATACAGCATGTGTCCGAATGGTTAGCGCGACTGATTAAAAAGTATTGTATATAAAACGCAAAAATGACAGATTCGAAACCAACCCCGGTAAAAAAATGTATTTCAAAAATCATCGGGACACTTACCATAGACATCAGATAAAGTTCGGGGACATTTCTTTGCGTAGTTACAGGGGGCTACTTGGGTTCTACTCCCAGCGCAGCCTTCTCGGGACAACCTAGTCACCCTGCATTGTCGCACGCGTCGTTTGGTGCCAGTTCTTCCGCATGACTGACTACACTGTCCCCACGACGACCACCTCTGCCAAGTACCACCGCTCCGGACAGCTGAGGGAAATATAGGATAGGATATTCATGTTTATCCTCGTGAATGGGAAAACCAGGGTGGTTAACACACATTCAATCGTCAGATCACCTTGCGCCCATCGTCGGGTTACCGGAGCTATTGCAGTGTGTTGTGTATGATAGACACGTTTCTTTAATTTGGTAGAACCCATTAATCCGCTGGGTTCAGGCAATGTCCGTAAAATGCCTTGCCCAAGGACACAACCGACTAGCTAGCGACCAGTTTCGCACTGTAAACGGCCGGACTGCCGTATATCCAAAGTTATATAAAGTTTTCCCGTGTTAAATAACATTTACACCTATTTTCTTGGTTTTGTATATTTGTGTGATAGCTGATTTTGATTAAAAACAACATAATTGAATGTGCATTAGGCATGGGTGTCGTCTACACACCTGTTACCTTTTAAAATTGCATTGAAAATAGCAACAGTTGTGGAGATAAATTGTAAAATGCAAATTTATTCAATTATATTGGCATGTGGTTTCGTTTCGACAATTTTAAAAAATTAGGTATCCTAACGATTCCCGACGAACCAGAATACATAAACTATTTATGTTTCTTGGAATTTCCAGCTTTAAAAAACGTTGTGTGAGGTTGTATATAATATTGCAGATCACTTACACACTATGCAATCAACACCGTTTCAAGGAAGTGTCTAACAAGGAAACCGGTAATTAAATCAAACCTTCGAGACTTAATCTGGTTAATTCCGAACCTAACCCGCACAGTAATGCAGCATACATACTACCGTGTAGACGAAAAATGGCAGTTTGTCCAGTAAAATACATAATTTGTATGTTACCGGTAAGTGCATTGGAAACGTTTGCTTTAAGTTACTTTACGTAATGTTCAGTATCGATATCAGAACATTGCGTCAAATCAAACCTCACACAATTTTACGAAAGTTTTAAACATTTTTAAATGTGAATTCTTAAAAGCCGTTAATATTTCTCGTTGGTTTCAAACATTTCCCAAGTTACGTGATCAATAAGTTAATGCGACCAACTGACGTATGTAGAGAGCATACAAAGCATCGGCGGCAGATCTAGTAAAATTGTTGTTTGAAATCCTTCCCAGTAAAAGCACTAACCTCTTTGGGATGGGCATATTTCCCTGTACACCCTCACTAAGGAGTGTCCGTTGTGTTCCCTGCCAAGAACAAAATCACAATTGCCCGGGCACGTTTTGCGCCACGATACGGCTTGGGACGTGTAGCGTAAGTCGCTGCTGGAACCGAGCACATAGAGTCGGTTTCTTCGGTGCAGGACCAGAACCACTCCCTACAAAATGTCTGTAATTATTCCATTCGCTCATAACTCGAAGTAATGGTAGCAATTAAAACTGTAAAATGTCTTAAAAATTGTTTGATTAATTTATAGCATTCGTATGTCGCAACGTGTAGAATAGGTGTCCTACAATAACGCATACATTGGTAGATAGCCACATATTAAAGCGGACGAAACGGTCATCAAATGAACTTGATCGCTTTAAAAGTGTAAGATCAAAGCCACGCCGCAGAAATTGAATATTTCGCACCGTATCACGAAATATTAGGTCTATGATTTCTACAAATGGGCAAATGCTGGCCAAAATTTACCGAAATATGACAAAAATATTCATTTAAAAAAAATATGATGAAAATTCAAAAGACTAAAAATACGCACAAAGCAACCTTATTTTGTATTTAAAAAATAAAAGATTATTGCTAGACGAAACATATCGGATATTAGAAAACAAATTATTTATGAAAGGAAATTTTAAGCCCCAGTAACTTACAAAGCAAACTTCTCCAAGCTGATCGCACGAATCCTTTGCGCTGAGAAGTGAACGGAATGTCGCAGTCGAGTTATTTCTTGTTACGAATTGTGGGATGAACGACGAGGGAAAACGTTTGTATCCGCATGTATCTGTGTATAATTCGGGTTAAACTGTATAAATACCGAACCGTACGTATATTACACAAAATGAATACATACTATTTTACAAAAAAATAAAAAGGTAATATATACATACGTATGTTACACAGAAACTAAATAAAGTTATGTGCATACGCATATTAAACAAAATAAATAAATGCAATATACATACGGAAATAACAAACAATAAGGACACCTTATATACCTATATATTACGCATCTACACTAAATGCATTTAACTAGATAATCATATGGATGCGACCAATATATCGCAGTATACGTGGTATCAAAACGCGATAAAACCGTTTTATGACGGGGAATTAGAGTTAATTATACAGATTGACCAACGAAAACGTACCTGTAGCTAAGACTTTAAGAACCGAAACTAATAGAATCAACACTCGGACCCACATTTCGAATATATCTCCACTAATCAACTACTAAGGCGGGACTGGTTTGATTTTTAACAAGTCTGTTGCAAAACAGATTTTGTGTATTGCAGCTTCAAATTACCAACCAGCCAGACGATAATTGCATTTCTATGACTCTTACTCTGAAACGCAAGTTCTCTTATAGCTGAAATGTAAAGTTGACCTGAAGAAAATTTAAAGTTGACTCGAAAGATAAATAAGGATTAATAACCGCTTTCAACGTACGGAAGGGTATTAATACGGCGTGGTAAGTCGCTTTCTCTTTAGACTTTGCATAAATAATGACATCTTGTAAAATAACAAGATGTCCGACCTCGTATTGGTCTTCGTTACCACGTTGTTGCGTAAACAATTCACCTGCTGACAGAGTATCGGACCGTCCCTACCTACAGTGCAGTGCACGCACGTCGACAAAAAAGCTTCCAACAAATCGATGTTAGTATAATCGCACACTTCGCGAGGAAAGGGACACGTGCGTGCGACCTGTTTACTTCACTCCGAACCACGCCCGATCTCGCGCGCTCTCAAACTGGTCGGAACCAAAACACGAGGTAAATCACCGGGTATACACTCGCTTGTCAGTCATAAATCGGATTCCTTTGCGTCAAATTTCCAGCATAATTGCCTCCTTCAAGTTTCAAAGACAGCTCGACGACTTTCGGTTTGCTAGAGAGGTCTACTTTACTCTATTACAGCGATATAATCAACGCTATTATTATTATTATAACTTGTGGGTATGGATATTAGGTCTGACGTTTGACCGCCGTACGTCTTTATATCGAAATAAACAGCTTTGAAAGTGAATTTGGCGTAACCGCATTGCGCTGTCAGCAAAATACTTTTAGAAAAAAACCGTCGATTCTGCAATAATACAAGACGCGTTACGTTTAGGTCTTTAAGAGTATTGTGTGCTTCGAATCCGGCTGAGCAAAATTAACATGAATATCATATATTTTCTTCTTTCGCTATAACGAAGATAGGCGGTTTAATGTCAGATACGAAGTTTTTTCCAATGAATGGAAAACAATGGGTTATTAATCCCAAAGCCGGCTACCCCCTCAGTACTGGGTCGCGCTTGTACACTTTTACTCAAGGCTTAAATAACATAAAGTTTAGTTTGTTAAGTTTGATTTAAATTGTTCTGTTGAACTTTTTTTTTTTATTAATGTAAGGTTTAACGGTCACGTTATTTTTCCCAAATTTGTAATGTGTCTATTCACTGACGTGTTTTATCTACTGTAGTTTTACCGTTTTATCCTGTCTCCTTAACTTGAAATAATTGTGCTATTTTTTTTATTGTAACGAAGGAGCAAAAAAATAAACTTAACTTATATATAGTAATTGCCTTTTGCGCAAGGAAACAGAAATTGTATATTTACCCCGGAAATATTGTTTTCCCCAAAAACAAACATCCTTCACTGTCAATCCCCAAATTACTTTCTGTCCACCGACAGAATAACATAGATATATTGCAGTATGTTGTACTTGAGGTTTTGATAACTTCGACAAAAAATACCTCTTCGTGAAATTATGTGTAAAATTGTTATAGTAGTAAAAGCAACAAAAAATACAAATTAGACGCTTTGGTAAATGTTCTAAACGGGTAGGCCTATTCCTTTTAAATATTAATAGCGTGATTTTTTATCTTTGTTTTATTGTGTGGTTAATGTAATTAACACAACACAATTATTGAGTTCTTCATTACTTGTTTTTTTTTTAATTTTCCAATTTATTATTATGTTCATTAAAATCGTTTTGTCTCTCTGACGCGATAAAATTGAAACAATGTGGATACGGATAGGATATTCGTGTTTATCTCCATGAGTGGGTTTATCTCCATGAGTATACTGTAGTTTTGCCGTTTTATCCCGCATCCCTTTTTAAATACCTGTGCTACTCTTCTTTAATCTAAAAAAGAATCTAAAATAAAACTAAAACATAGGTAACTTTATTAAATGATATACGCTATTGACTAATCTAAGCCAGAAGGAAAATTTGGAATATCAGAGTTTAATTAGCGACATTACGTTTGTTCATAGTCGAATACATAATTATAGTGTTATGTATTCGACTAGGGGTTGTTGCCATTAACTTAATAATATAAAAATGTAGATTTTTTAATTTTTTATACAATATCTTTTTCCTTCTACTTGCTTTTAGAATAAATGACTACTAAGCAATGATTAATAACATTTTATAATCATTGTACCGTACCTAATGCATAGATTGTAGACCCCGATATATAGTATACGGAAATAACAGTGTGCTCGGTGGAGTGTAACGCAGTCAGCTGTTTCGTTGTTTACCAAAACTTAGTTTCGGTTTGTGTAGTAAGTCTTATGTAGCCAAGTTTGCAAAAATTTCGGTTTCACTTTGAAATACATGTGTTGTATCATTTTGATTAAACTGCGTGGAAAATACTGATGTTAAATTTATAGTTTTTGTAAACTCTCTAGATTAGGTTATTTTTGCCCTACCAATAAGCAGCAATTAAAACAAAACGCAAGGCAGAAGACAGCAAAACAAACAGTCGTTAAAACACATCACGAAAATTTTTTAAAGTTTATTTTTTTAATTCATGCTAAAACAAAAATTCAATAAACAAAAACAATATTTACAGTAACACACAGTAATGTACAGCAAAGCATGCAGCAAAAGACCAAAGAGTCATAGAGTTAGCAGTTTCCCCCTTTGTTAACTTAGACGATTATAGTAAACAAATAATAAAAAAGCACAATACAAAAGTTATTATCACATGATTGATTGTATGTATGACAATTCGCCTTTGAATTAGAAACATAAATTTAAATTATACAAGTTCATGCACTTGTAGTCGAATGGTATTTTACCCCAAACAAATGGATCAAGATATTGTAACATACTTTTTCCATATGTGCAATTGTGCATAC
>CH001990.1:825734-860811 GCA_000149265.1 Ciona savignyi
TTTCGTCGTCGCAGAGCAAAACTATTTTATACTTCATAATCTTGATGCATAATAGGATTGAATAGGATATTCATTTTTAAAGAAACAGTGGATTGGCTAGCGACCAATTTCGCAACATTAACCCTTCGACTGTGAGACGACGCACTAACTCACCAAGCTAATCTGTCGGTAGCTAGGTAAGCATTTAAGATATGTATGCTTTTTGCTTTAATGCCTACAACTTTAGCACATCTGTTAACGAGACCAGTGATTTCCCATTTAGTTATAGGAGGCGTTTAATCAATTATTCTCCCCAACTATTTAATGCAAACCGACTTATGCCACCATCAATTCAAAGCTGTTTAAAATTTTATTTAAAAACCCCGAGGTGGTAACCCTCCGTTATTGGAAGAACACTGAGCCGTTGCCTATCACAGGCAATGTATTTTTCTTATAGACGGCCAGCGAGCTGTTTAAATACTATTTGGGTTGGAATAAAAAGAATAAAAAAATTTCAAATTGATAATTCAAACATTCTAAGTATGATTTACTTCGTGATTGGAAAAAATACATTTTATGAAAAAAAAATTGACATTCAAATGACGGGATTTCTGGCAGATTGGTCATTCGATTGTTTTCGTCAGTTGAACACAACCCTGCAACTTTGCATGAACGCAAGAAAAAGTCTTGGTCGTACAGATGAGACGCTAATGTCCGGCTCTATAGCTCAGTGGTAGAGCACTGGTCTCGTAAACCCGGTGTCGTGAGTTCAATCCTCACTGGAGGCAAGTTACTCTTATACAAATTATACTAGAAATTTACTACACACAATGTGCTATAATTAATTTAATTTTACAATCTACAGAAACTTAATATCTCTAATCGTTGTTTCAAACAGATAGATAACTGATATTTTAAAAGATATATACGTCTTAATTTGTTTCAAAATAGACTACCGTAAAGTGCGTTAATGCTAATATGACTGGAAAAACTGTCAACTTAGACTTTTCTTCGTTAAAGGCAAAACTATTTTAAATTTAATAATCTTTCTAAGGTGAACAGAGTTTTGACAGGGGTAGCCGTACATTACTTCTGGTTTCATTTGATTATAAAACAGATTTCGCTCCATTGCTATATCCATTTTATCAATTGAAATTTCATCGAATCACGCAGTAAAACATTATTAAACTCTTAAATCTTTTAGAAATAACTTTCTCTTCCGATGTGTTGTGATTTTGGTAGTGCTCTTGTAGTAAATTGGGTTGTCCTGTAAAAATCTACCTAATTGATATCGAGTGGGAGTGATCATGCGTCTTTTAAAATAAAATTTCCTGCAAGTACGCGCGCTTATACTCTTTGGAGTTTACTCAACATTTACACCTGCATATCTGTGGGCTCGCGCTTTTTAAATGCTGATTGCTTGTAGTTGGCTGAGTTTGTTTCAGCCGGCTGCCTTACGGTTTTCTGGCGAGCTGCGCAGCGGAAAGTCTATAAATTCACTCTCCACAGATCGCCTACAAATAATTATTGTAGCCACGATTTGTAAATTCTAGATCTCAAACTCGCAGTCTAACTTTTGCTTCACTTTAGTTATATTCTGCGTATCATTCGATATACGGTTTATTTGCGACTCAAGTTACTTGGTACGTCATTCAGCATGACGCCAATTGTATAGTCTAAGGTACGTTATACAGCATGACGCAAGTTATCTCAAGTACGTTATTGTAGGTTAATATAGTAGGTTATTTAAATTTCCAGAATATATAGGGAATTTACAAGGTGCGAAAAGTTTACGTGCGAGACGTTTCACATCTGCACGTTTGACTAACTGTGGGAATTGGGTGAAAAAACTATGTTAATGATTTAAACGGCAAAAATACAGAAAGGCCCGTACAAGGTGAATAATTACGTACAAAGTAATAAAACGTAAGAGTCGGTAAACTTGAAACGCAAAAAAAACGACGTTAAAACACAAAATATTTTAGACATAAATTAAAACAAATATATACTATACGAAATGCTACATATCCACACCATCAAAATTACATTTGATGGTAAATAAAAAGGCACTTAAATGACGGATTTTGACGCCAGATTTGACATTCGAATTTATTCGTTAGTTGAACACAACCCTGCAACTTTGTATGAACGCATGAAGAAGTCTTGGTCGTACAGATGAGACTGTACCGTCCGCCTCTATAGCTCAGTGGTAGAGCACTGGTCTCGTAAACCAGGGGTCGTGTGTTCAATCCTCACTAGAGGCAAGATTTTTTTTACGAATTTAACTAAAATAAATACTTTACACAATTCTTAATAGACGACAAACGAGCTATTTTAAATGAAATTTGCGCTGAAATAAAATCGTTAGAAAAAAATGTTTAAAAATAAAAATTCAAACATTTTAAGTATGATTTACTTCGTGATTGGATGAGATTACATTTGATAAAAAAATTAAAAAAATTTCATTCAAATAACGCAATTTCCGCCTGATTGGCCATTCGAATGTATTGCGTCAGTTGAACACAACCCTGCAACTTTGCATGAACGCATGAAGAAGTCTTGGTCGTACTGATGAGTCTGTAACGCCAGCCTCTATAGCTCAGTGGTAGAGCACTGGTCTCGTAAACCAGGGGTCGTGAGTTCAATCCTCACTGGAGGCAATCTTTTATACATATAACTGTTAAACATTTACCTTACACAATATCATATAACCGATTTAGACAATGGTTCTAATTGTCTTCGACTTTTAATCTAGGTTGGCGCTCTCCTATAGCTCAGTGGTAGAGCACTGGTCTCGTAAACCAGGGGTCGGGAGTTCAATCCTCACAGGGAGGTACGTTTTTATGCAACTAAAGTATTTACCTTACACAAAACGATATAACCGATTTAATTCTACAATCAACTGGTATCCAACTTTATTGTAATTTAATCGTTCTTTTAAACATGTCGATAAGTGGTATTGTATGAGGAATATAATGTATATAGGAATTCAACTGAACAAACTCTCGACTTAGACATTTCGTCGTCGCAGAGCAAAACTATTTTATACTTCATAATCTTGATGCATAATAGGATTGAATAGGATATTCATTTTTAAAGAAACAGTGGATTGGCTAGCGACCAATTTCGCAACATTAACCCTTCGACTGTGAGACGACGCACTAACTCACCAAGCTAATCTGTCGGTAGCTAGGTAAGCATTTAAGATATGTATGCTTTTTGCTTTAATGCCTACAACTTTAGCACATCTGTTAACGAGACCAGTGATTTCCCATTTAGTTATAGGAGGCGTTTAATCAATTATTCTCCCCAACTATTTAATGCAAACCGACTTATGCCACCATCAATTCAAAGCTGTTTAAAATTTTATTTAAAAACCCCGAGGTGGTAACCCTCCGTTATTGGAAGAACACTGAGCCGTTGCCTATCACAGGCAATGTATTTTTCTTATAGACGGCCAGCGAGCTGTTTAAATACTATTTGGGTTGGAATAAAAAGAATAAAAAAATTTCAAATTGATAATTCAAACATTCTAAGTATGATTTACTTCGTGATTGGAAAAAATACATTTTATGAAAAAAAATTGACATTCAAATGACGGGATTTCTGGCAGATTGGTCATTCGATTGTTTTCGTCAGTTGAACACAACCCTGCAACTTTGCATGAACGCAAGAAAAAGTCTTGGTCGTACAGATGAGACGCTAATGTCCGGCTCTATAGCTCAGTGGTAGAGCACTGGTCTCGTAAACCCGGTGTCGTGAGTTCAATCCTCACTGGAGGCAAGTTACTCTTATACAAATTATACTAGAAATTTACTACACACAATGTGCTATAATTAATTTAATTTTACAATCTACAGAAACTTAATATCTTAATCGTTGTTTCAAACAGATAGATAACTGATATTTTAAAAGATATATACGTCTTAATTTGTTTCAAAATAGACTACCGTAAAGTGCGTTAATGCTAATATGACTGGAAAAACTGTCAACTTAGACTTTTCTTCGTTAAAGGCAAAACTATTTTAAATTTAATAATCTTTCTAAGGTGAACAGAGTTTTGACAGGGGTAGCCGTACATTACTTCTGGTTTCATTTGATTATAAAACAGATTTCGCTCCATTGCTATATCCATTTTATCAATTGAAATTTCATCGAATCACGCAGTAAAACATTATTAAACTCTTAAATCTTTTAGAAATAACTTTCTCTTCCGATGTGTTGTGATTTTGGTAGTGCTCTTGTAGTAAATTGGGTTGTCCTGTAAAAATCTACCTAATTGATATCGAGTGGGAGTGATCATGCGTCTTTTAAAATAAAATTTCCTGCAAGTACGCGCGCTTATACTCTTTGGAGTTTACTCAACATTTACACCTGCATATCTGTGGGCTCGCGCTTTTTAAATGCTGATTGCTTGTAGTTGGCTGAGTTTGTTTCAGCCGGCTGCCTTACGGTTTCTGGCGAGCTGCGCAGCGGAAAGTCTATAAATTCACTCTCCACAGATCGCCTACAAATAATTATTGTAGCCACGATTTGTAAATTCTAGATCTCAAACTCGCAGTCTAACTTTTGCTTCACTTTAGTTATATTCTGCGTATCATTCGATATACGGTTTATTTGCGACTCAAGTTACTTGGTACGTCATTCAGCATGACGCCAATTGTATAGTCTAAGGTACGTTATACAGCATGACGCAAGTTATCTCAAGTACGTTATTGTAGGTTAATATAGTAGGTTATTTAAATTTCCAGAATATATAGGGAATTTACAAGGTGCGAAAAGTTTACGTGCGAGACGTTTCACATCTGCACGTTTGACTAACTGTGGGAATTGGGTGAAAAAACTATGTTAATGATTTAAACGGCAAAAATACAAAAGGCCCGTACAAGGTGATAATTACGTACAAAGTAATAAAACGTAAGAGTCGGTAAACTTGAAACGCAAAAAAAACGACGTTAAAACACAAAATATTTTAGACATAAATTAAAACAAATATATACTATACGAAATGCTACATATCCACACCATCAAAATTACATTTGATGGTAAATAAAAAGGCACTTAAATGACGGATTTTGACGCCAGATTTGACATTCGAATTTATTCGTTAGTTGAACACAACCCTGCAACTTTGTATGAACGCATGAAGAAGTCTTGGTCGTACAGATGAGACTGTACCGTCCGCCTCTATAGCTCAGTGGTAGAGCACTGGTCTCGTAAACCAGGGGTCGTGTGTTCAATCCTCACTAGAGGCAAGATTTTTTTTACGAATTTAACTAAAATAAATACTTTACACAATTCTTAATAGACGACAAACGAGCTATTTTAAATGAAATTTGCGCTGAAATAAAATCGTTAGAAAAAAATGTTTAAAAATAAAAATTCAAACATTTTAAGTATGATTTACTTCGTGATTGGATGAGATTACATTTGATAAAAAAATTAAAAAAATTTCATTCAAATAACGCAATTTCCGCCTGATTGGCCATTCGAATGTATTCGTCAGTTGAACACAACCCTGCAACTTTGCATGAACGCATGAAGAAGTCTTGGTCGTACTGATGAGTCTGTAACGCCAGCCTCTATAGCTCAGTGGTAGAGCACTGGTCTCGTAAACCAGGGGTCGTGAGTTCAATCCTCACTGGAGGCAATCTTTTATACATATAACTGTTAAACATTTACCTTACACAATATCATATAACCGATTTAGACAATGGTTCTAATTGTCTTCGACTTTTAATCTAGGTTGGCGCTCTCCTATAGCTCAGTGGTAGAGCACTGGTCTCGTAAACCAGGGGTCGGGAGTTCAATCCTCACAGGAGGTACGTTTTTATGCAACTAAAGTATTTACCTTACACAAAACGATATAACCGATTTAATTCTACAATCAACTGGTATCCAACTTTATTGTAATTTAATCGTTCTTTTAAACATGTCGATAAGTGGTATTGTATGAGGAATATAATGTATATAGGAATTCAACTGAACAAACTCTCGACTTAGACATTTCGTCGTCGCAGAGCAAAACTATTTTATACTTCATAATCTTGATGCATAATAGGATTGAATAGGATATTCATTTTTAAAGAAACAGTGGATTGGCTAGCGACCAATTTCGCAACATTAACCCTTCGACTGTGAGACGACGCACTAACTCACCAAGCTAATCTGTCGGTAGCTAGGTAAGCATTTAAGATATGTATGCTTTTTGCTTTAATGCCTACAACTTTAGCACATCTGTTAACGAGACCAGTGATTTCCCATTTAGTTATAGGAGGCGTTTAATCAATTATTCTCCCCAACTATTTAATGCAAACCGACTTATGCCACCATCAATTCAAAGCTGTTTAAAATTTTATTTAAAAACCCCGAGGTGGTAACCCTCCGTTATTGGAAGAACACTGAGCCGTTGCCTATCACAGGCAATGTATTTTTCTTATAGACGGCCAGCGAGCTGTTTAAATACTATTTGGGTTGGAATAAAAAGAATAAAAAAATTTCAAATTGATAATTCAAACATTCTAAGTATGATTTACTTCGTGATTGGAAAAAATACATTTTATGAAAAAAAAATTGACATTCAAATGACGGGATTTCTGGCAGATTGGTCATTCGATTGTTTTCGTCAGTTGAACACAACCCTGCAACTTTGCATGAACGCAAGAAAAAGTCTTGGTCGTACAGATGAGACGCTAATGTCCGGCTCTATAGCTCAGTGGTAGAGCACTGGTCTCGTAAACCCGGTGTCGTGAGTTCAATCCTCACTGGAGGCAAGTTACTCTTATACAAATTATACTAGAAATTTACTACACACAATGTGCTATAATTAATTTAATTTTACAATCTACAGAAACTTAATACCTTAATCGTTGTTTCAAACAGATAGATAACTGATATTTTAAAAGATATATACGTCTTAATTTGTTTCAAAATAGACTACCGTAAAGTGCGTTAATGCTAATATGACTGGAAAAACTGTCAACTTAGACTTTTCTTCGTTAAAGGCAAAACTATTTTAAATTTAATAATCTTTCTAAGGGAACGAAGTTTTGGCAGGGGTAGCCGTACATTACTTCTGGTTTCATTTGATTATAAAACAGATTTCGCTCCATTGCTATATCCTTTTTATCAATTGAAATTTCATCGAATCACGCAGTAAAACATTATTAAACTCTTAAATCTTTTAGAAATAACTTTCTCTTCCGATGTGTTGGGATTCTGGTAGTGCTCTTGTAGTAAATTGGGTTGTCCTGTAAAAATCTACCTAATTGATATCGAGTGGGAGTGCTTATGAGTCTTTTAAAATAACATTTCCTGCAAGTACGCGCGCTTATACTCTTTGGAGTTTACTCAACATTTACGCCTGCATATCCACACCATCAAAATTTCATTTGATGGTAAATAAAAAGCCACTCAAATGACGGAATTTGACGCCAGATTTGACATTCGAATGTATTCGTCTGTTGAACACAACCCTGCAACTTTGTATGAACGCATGAAGAAGTCTTGGTCGTACAGTTGAGACTGTACCGCCCGCCTCTATACCTCAGTGGTAGAGCACTGGTCTCGTAAACCAGGGGTCGTGAGTTCAATCCTCACTGGAGGCACATTTTTATGCAACTAAAGTATTTACCTTACACAAAACGATATAGCCGATTTAATTCTACAATCAACTGGTATCCAACTTTAGTGTAATTTAATTGTTCTTTTAAACATGTCGATAAGTGGTATTGTATGAGGAATATAATGTATATAGGAATTCAACTGAACAAACTCTCGACGTAGACATTTCGTCGTCGCAGAGCAAAACTATTTTATACCTTATAATCTTGATGCATGATAGGATAGAATAGGATATTCATTTTTAAAGAATGCCTATTGTAGTAGATCGTTCCTTGTAGTCCCCAGGTAAGCCGGTTACAACACTTGATGTGATCTGCGATTCCCTACGCGCTATCTCGACTCTCAGAGGTGCGCTAACTAATTGAGGTTTTCCGCATAAACGTCCTCGACTTGACTACAGTTCTCTGTGGTTTGTCTATCGAAGCTTCAGTAGTCTGATAACATCAATTGTAATAAGCATTTGAGGCGATTAACTTTAGATGTTTCAACGACATAGATTCCAGATAAACTCTCAGTAATCGTCACATACAAGATCTTTCTTAATGCGGTTGGAGCACTGTTAGGAGCTTAATTCACGAGCCAAAGTGAAATAAAATTATATTGCCAAAGTATTCGACAGCTGCGGTAATAATAGTTCAGTGATGACGAAATGCCAGCGAAAATGTCGGCCGCGGCGGTCATAAATCTTGTGTAAACACATGAGGTCGCTACAATCAAAAAGGCTGTGATTAAAAATCTGCCAAAGAAATCCTTTAATCTTTCATAACTTAAAATTGAAGCTTGAATCTGCACCATAAAATCAAAGCTCTTTAAAATTTATTTAATATATTCGAGGTGATAACCCTCCATTCAGTGGAATAACACTGGCGTGAAGCCTAGCACAGGCAATGTATTTTCCTAATAGACGAGCTATTTTAAATGAAATTTGCACTAAAAAATCCTTAGAAAAAATGATTTTTAAATTGAGAATTCAAACATTTTAAGTATGATTTCCTTCGTGATTGGACGAGATTACATTTGATAAAAAAATGGCAAAAATGTCATTCATATGACAGAATTTCGGCCACATTGGCCACAATTTTCGGCCACATTCGGCCACAACATTTACCTGAACCAATATTTTATAACCCATTTAGACACTGGTTCTAATTTTTTTTGACTTTTATTCTAGATTAGCGCCCTCCGTTATAGCTCAGTGGTAGCGTACTACTTCGTTCTTACAAGGGTATTGAGTTCTATCCTCACTGAAGACATTCTACCGAATAATTCATTCGTCTGCAATCGATATATTTAAAGCATTTATACTTTATTTGTTATCCAAATCCTTTATAATCGTTTTATGGCAGTTTGTTTCTTTACACAAAAATAAGTTATGGCGCACTACACCTTCATCTACCGACCTATATGAAGCAATGGTTTATTTACATTAAATGTACCTAAATAAAAATATATTTGTAATATAAAATAAAAAGTCCCCTTTTAAATTTAAAGATTTCGAAAAACTCAAAAATTCAAGCTTTTCCTCCTCTGAAGAATTAAAATATTTTGAGAATGATTTACTTCGTGATTGAACAAAATTACGTTTGATCGAAAAATAAAAAGTCGTTCAAATGACGGAAGTTTCGCCAGATCGGTCATTCGAATGTATTCGTCAGTTGAACAAAACCCTGCAATTTTGCATAAACGCAAGAACAAGTCTTGGTCGTACAGATGAGACGCTACCGGCCGCCTCCATAGCTCAGTGGTAGAGAACTGTTCTCACTACAGTAAAGCGCATCAATGCTATTCGGAATACAACTTTAGAAAAACTTTCGGCTTAGACCTTTCGTCGCCGCAAAGCAAAACTATTTTAAACTTTATAATCTTTCTCTGTGATCGGTTAGGATAGTATAGGATCATCATGTTTAAGGACACAATCGATTAGCTAGCGACCAGTTTCGAACCGGCAACCCTTCCACTGTGAGACGACGCACTAACCAACCAAGCTAATCTGTCGGTAGCCGGGTAAGCAATTAAGATATCTATGCATTTTTCAATTATTGCTTTAGCGAACCTGCTTAACGAGTCCGATGATCTTCCGGCGTCCAACCAATTATTCTCCCTATCTCTCCAATGCAAATCGACCTTACCAAAAAGGCTGACATTTAAAATCTAGCCAAAGAAATCCGTTACCTCTTTCATAACTTAAAATTGAAGCTGGGATAGGCAACATAAACTTAAAGCTCTTAAATATTTTGTTTAAAAAAATTCAAACTCTCCGTACATTAGGAGAACACCACTGGCGCGTAGCCTAGCAGAGGCAATGTATTTTCCTTATAGAAGGCAAGCGAGTTGTTTTAAATGCTATTCGAGTTGAGAAAAACAAATATAAATACATTAGATTGATAATTCAAAAATTTCTAGCATGATTTAATTCGTGAATCAACAAAATTACGTTTGATAAAAATGAAACAAATATGTCATTTAAATTACAGAACTTCAGCATGATTGGTCATTTGAGTGTATTCGTCAGTTGAACACAACCCTGCAACTTTCCATAACCGCATGAAGAAGACCTGGTTAAACAGATGGAACTGTAACGCCAGCCTCTATAGCTCAGTGGTAGAGCACTGGTCTCGTAAACCAGGGGTCGTGAGTTCAATCCTCACTGGAGGCAAGTTTGTTTTACAAATTCAACTAAAATAAATACTTTAGGTGTATAACGTATTAGTTTGTTTTGAAACACATTACCGTAAAGCGCGTCAATGCTAATCGGAATACAATAATAGACAAACTTTCGGCTTAGACCTTTCGTCGCCGCAAAGCAAAACTATTTTAAACTTCATAATCTTTATCCGTGATAGGTTAGGATGGTATAGGATCATCATGTTTAAGGACACAATCGATTAGCTAGCGACCAGTTTCGAACCGGCAACCCTTCCACTGTGAGACGACGCACTAACTCACCAAGCTAATCTGTAGGTAGCTCGGTAAGCAATTAAGATATCTACGCTTTTTTCCTTTATTGCCTACAACTTTAGCGAACCTGCTTAACCATTTCACCACGACGGAACTTTTGCCTTTTTTGGCACTTTTGAGTAAGGTTGCTTTGACCTTGTTTGCTGCGATGGACTTAGGGGAAAATAATCTATTACAAAGTTGTCCAGTAGATAAGTTTCCACAAATTTTTATTTTTTTGATGACGTCGTAGAATTTGTAATGACGTCATAATCAATACTTCATACTCTAATTACTCGTTACTGGTAGCTTGTAGAAGATAGTAATGTATTACAAAGTTGTTCAAAATGAAATTTCCTTCAAAGTTACGTTGTTTATTTTTTGATGACGTCAACTAATCGTGATGACGTCACACATGACTGACGAATATGGCATTTCATCACCAGAATCACATAAATATAAAAACTAGAAAAATCCCCCAAGAAACGACTGAATTGTGCATTTTTTTCGGGGACACTTCTCGGTTACATATATGTAACCGTCGTGGTCTAAGGGTTAATGAGATCAGTAATCTCCCATTTAGTTAGAGGAGTCGTTTAATTTATTCTCCCTATCTCTCCAATTCAAACCTACTTTATTAAAAAGACTGTGATTAAAAATACTGTCAAAGAAATCCTTTAATTATTTCACAACTTAAAATTGAAGCTGGGATTGGCTACATAAACTTAAAGCTCTTTAATATTTTGTTAAAAAAATCCAAACCCCAGCAATGTATTTTTGTAACATGCCGCAAACGAGCTATTTTAAATGCTATTCGCGTTGAAAAAAATACAAATAGTAATAAATTATATTGATAATTCAAAAATTTCGAGTATGATTTACTTCGTTAATGGACTAAATTACATTTGATAAAAATAAATAAAATATGTCATTCAAATGAAAGAACTTCCGCATGATTGGTCATTCGAATGTATTCGTCAGTTGAGCACAACCCTGCAACTTTGCATGAACGTAGAAGAATTCTTGGTCGTAAAGATGAGACGTTTTCGCCCGCCTCTATAGCTCAGTGGTAGAGCACTGGTCTCGTAAACCAGGGGTCGTGAGTTCAATCCTCACTGGAGGCAAGCTTTTATACATATAACTGTTAAACATTTATCTTACACAATATGATATAACCGATTTAGACAATGGTTCTTATTTTCTTTAACTTTTATTCTAGATTGGCGCCCACCGTTATAGCTCAGTGGTAGAACACTGTTCCGTTCTTACAAGGGTATTGAGTTCTATCCTCACTGGGTTTTATCTAGCGAATAATTCGTTCGTCTGAAATCGACATATTTAAAGCATTTAAACTTTTTACGTTATCCAAATTCGGTCTAATCGTTTTATGGCAGTTTGTTTTCCTACACAAAAAATAAGTTATGACACACTGCACCTTATTTTACCGAGCTATATGAAGCAATGGTTAATTTACATTAAATGTAAATAAAAATATCTTTGTAATTTAAAATAAAGTGTCCTTTTTAGTTCTAAGTTGTCAACAACCTAAAAAAATTCGAGCTTGTACTTCTCTGTAGAATTAAAATATTTTGAGAATGATTTACTTCTTGATTGGACAAAATTACCTTTGATCAAAAAATAATAAGTCGTTCAAATGACGGAATTTCCTTCAAATTGGCCATTCGAATGTATTCGTCAGTTGAACACAAACCTGCAACTTTGCATGAACGCATGAAGAAGTCTTGGTCGTACTTATGAGTCTGAATCGCCGGCCTCTATAGCTCAGTGGTAGAGCACTGGTCTCGTAAACCAGGGGTCGTGAGTTCAATCCTCACTGGAGGCAAAATTATTTTTACAAATTTAACTAAAATAAATACCGTACACAATATACTATAACCAAATTATTTCTATAATCCACACTTATACATATTTTGGATAACTTAATGATTAGTTCAAATCGGTCGACAATGGATATTTTATCAGAAGTATAACGTATTATAGTTTGTTTCGAAACACACTACGGTAAAGTGCGTCAATGCTAATCGAAATACAACAATAGACAAACTCTTGGCTAAGACCATTCGTCGCCGCAAAGCAAAACTATTTTAAACTTTATAATCTTTATCTATGATCGGTTAGGATAGTATAGGATCATCATGTTTAAGGACACAATCAATAAGCTAGCGACCAGTTTCGAACCGGCAACCTTTCCACTGTGAGACGACGCACTAACTCACCAAGCTAATCTGTCGGTAGTTGAATAAGCAATTAAGATATCTATGTTTTTTCCTTTATTGTCTGCAACTTTAGTGAACCTGCTTAACGAGACCAGTTATCTACCATTTAGTTATAGAAGGCGTTAAATCAATAACCCTGCAACTTTGTATGAACGCATGAAGAAGTCTTGGTCGTACAGATGAGTCTGTATCGCCCGCCTCTATAGCTCAGTGGTAGATCACTGGTCTCGTAAACCAGGGTTCGTGAGTTCAATCCTCACCGGAGGCAAGTTTTTATGCAAAGATTAGTTAAACATTACCTAACACGTTTGATATAACCGATTTAATACTGCAATACGATAAGTGGTATTAGCTTTGAAATTGAAACTGAATTTTATAACCGAAACTGAAAGCTCATAAAAATTATGCTTAAAAACTCGAGGTGGTAACCCTACGTTCATTGGGAGAACACTGGCGCGTAGGCTATCACAGACAATGTATTTTCCCAATGATATTCGCGTTGGAAAACAAATATAAAAAAATAAATTGATAATTCAAAAATTTTAAGTATGATTTACTTCGTGAATTGACAAAATTATATTTGATAAAAAATGTTATTCAAATGACGTAATTTACACCAGATTGATCATTTGAATGTATTCTTCAGTTGAACACAACCCTGCAACTTCGCATGAACGCATTAAGAAGTCTTGGTCGTACAGATATCACGGTACCAACCGCCTCTATAGCTCAGTGGTAGATCTCTGGTCTCGTAAACCACGGGTCGTGAGTTCAATCATCACAGAAGGAAAGATTTTTTACAAATTTAACAAAATAAATACTTTACAGTTTACACAATATGCTATAACCGAATTAGTTCTATAATCCTTAATTATACATATTTTGGATAACTTAATGATTGTTTAAAACATACCAAACAGTGATATTTCATCGGGAGTATAACGTATTAGTTTGTTTTGAAACTCACTACCGAATGCGCGTCAATGCTAATCGGAATACAACTGGACAAAATCTCGGCTTAGACCTTTCGTCGCCGCAAAACTCTTAAACTTCATAACCTTTATCTATGATAGTATAGGATCGGATATTCCTATTTAGGGAGCCAGTCAATTGGCCTGCGACCTGTTCCAGTTTCGAAGCGAAAACCTTTCGACTTTGAGACGACGCACTAACCCACCAAGCTAATCTGACTGTAGCTGGGTGAGCAATTAAGATATCATTGCTTTTTTTCCTATGTCGCCTACAACTTTACAGCACCTGATAAACGAGACCAGTGATTTCTAGCTAGCAATCGTCTTTCTAATTGCATAATTTTTACCAATTGTTATTTCATTGATCATGTAGTCTATTATTAGTAAACCTTTCAATTTTAAAACTAGAAACAATTTTTACTTTCGGTGTGTTTTAATTTTTGGTAGTGTTCCTGTAGTAAATCGGGTTGTCTTGCAAAAAAAATGCCTAATTGTTATCGACCGCGTGTGCTCATAAGTCCTCTAAAATAAGCTATAGAGGCGGCCGAAGAAATAATATTTGTACGCCAGAGACATCCTTAGATCATGCATACACATTTGCAGGGTTGAGTTAAAATTCGAATGATGCATAAATTGAAGGAACGTGTCAATTTGTTAGAAGTATTAGTAAAAATGTATTAGAAATGCAGCCAGGGAAACTTCCACCAAGCCTTTTGTGGGATTAATCGGAATAAACTGGGTTCTTAAGCTTCATTTTAAACCCTTTCCACAGTTGGTTTGTCCGTTCAATATCGTAAAAAAGGGGTTTTCGAATTTAACAATTTTAAGTTGTTAACAAGCATGGTCGAGAGGTGTAGATTTAATTTTTTGTGTTTCTCCGAGCAGTATACGTTAAACCCTGAATCTTAAACCTTAAACAAACAGGTAACAATTGTCTTTAATTGGATATGATAATTATGTTTGTCTGCATGAGTGTGAAAATGCAAGGGGGTTAACACCGTACGGGCAATCGTCAAATCACCTCGCCTCCACCGTCGGGTTACCGGAGCTATTGTAGTGTGTTGTATATGATAGACATGTTCCTTTAATTTGGTAGAACCCATTAATCAGCTGGGTTCAGACAATATCCGTTAAGTGCCTTGCCCAAGGACAGAATCAGTTTGTCGAACCCGCAACCTTTCGGTTGGAAAGCGTCGCACTAAACTACCAGACTAACCGTTCGGACGCCTTTGCCACTATTGCCACTATCTCAGAGTAGAAAATACAATTTACACCAAATTTAATTGGAATTGAACTTTAAATTCTTTAAATTAAAATTAAAGCTGTAAATTAAAACAATGTTCAAAAAAAGTTTTATTTTAAATAGAAGCACATATCAGCTCTTACCAATGTAGGCATACCAGCAACACAATCTACCGGTGCATTATAAACTACCACATCTGTTACCACTATTAATATTATCGCAAACCTTTGACAAGAATATGTTCTATTTTTATGTAAGGCTATCTATTTGAAAATAATAATTTAGCTTGACTTAACATGTTGGTGTGTTGGTGAATTGCCGCTAAGACCTAAGGTTGTAGGATCCAAACCCAGTGCTGGCTGGTCGATTATTTACCTGGGCACGACAAGAGCTGACATTGGTTGGTCTCATGGCAATAATAGTTTCTACTATTTATAGAACGTCTCAAAGATACACAACAAACACACTGCAATAGCTCAGGTAATTCGATGGTGGGCGCTATGTGGTCTGTCGATTGCATGTCTGGTAACTTATCCTGCGTTTGGTACGGTCGTGTGGCCGAATGGTTAACGCGACCGATACATACCGACTTATATACAAAAAACGGTCCTGGTGACGAGCTCTTCGTGGGTTCGAAACTTTTGGCTCGGTAAAAAATAAATAAAAAAATAAATAAACATAAACATAAAAAATAAACATAAACATATTATCTTTGTGATGGCAGCTCAGTGACCGTGCAGCTATGTGTACGGTCGTATGGCCTAATGGTTAACGCGACCGATACATATACTGACTTTCATAAAAAATAGTTCTAGTGACGAGCCCCTCGTGGGTTCGAAACTTGGTTTAAAAAACGGTCAACGATCAATTCTCATTATCGGAACGACAAAAAAACACTATGCAATCAAAGGTTGGTGTAATAATCGTGACCCACTATACTATACTTTAGTGCCATATAATAATACCAATGAAACAACACGACAACTACTTCTTCATTCAATAACAGTAATTACACCTGATATCATCTTCCATTTTTTACAATCTTAAATAAATCACTCTATGTACAAATAAACAATATCATGTGAAATTGTTGTTACATAAAACGGAATTCTAAACGCAAGTGTTCGTGAATGTGTTACGGGAAACCAAATTTTTTGAATCCCTTTGTGCAGCACTCAAAGCAGATATAAATATATATTCATAAGCTTGCTTTTGCTCGACCTCGCACCCACGGAAAGTGGGAAATATATGGTGAGACAGAGAATACGCAGATGCAAGTTTATAACCTTCGTCGAGAGCAGCTGCTGCATATTTACCAGAAGGGTGGTCGATACGAAGAACGCCTGCAAACTGCTTGGGTTCGTTCATCCAATTCAGTAAGTTGTACAAAGATCTCCTATCGTTTCCTGCATAGCATAACAAGACGATGTCGCACTTAAAACGACGTTCTCGTTGAAATGTCACCCTAAATTTCTTTCCATCGATACGCATCACCTGAATAGTGTACGAATAATAGATTGTTATTCCTTGGACTAACGAAGACGTTGCTGTTATGCATTATTATAGTGAAAATAGATTGATAGAACATTCATGTTTATCACCGTTGATGGGAAAATCAAGGGGGTTACCACACGGGAAATCGTCAGATCACCTCGCGTCCACCGTCGGGTTACCGGAGATATTGCAGTGTGTTGTGTATGATAGACACGTTCCTTCAATTTGGTAGAACCCATTAATCCGCTGGGTTCAGGCAATGTCCGTAAAGTGCCTTGCCTAAGTACACAACCGACTAGCTAGCGATCAGTTTCGCACCGGAAACCTTTCGATTGAAAGGCGACGCACTTAACCGCCAGACCAACCGGCCGGACGAATACCACATGTTTCTTTAAATATTTTCTAATAATGTATAATAAAATTACCCCATCAGAAAAATAATTTTTATGATTATTCGCAAACATATGTTTTCCTATTCCCTTGTCTCCAAGAAGAAAACATTTAAGCTGAGGAGTTGCATTTATCCTTTCCTGAAAAATATAAAAATTCATGTGTATAAATCAAGTCAACTTGTTAAAAGTTTGTATACAACCTGCATCTCTTCTTGATCTTTTTTCGTTGGAGCTTTAAGTTTCGTTTGGCCTGTTGGATTTTTAGATTGCTTATCAAAAATTGGCAATCCTTGATTACGTTGTCTACTCAAGAAGGGCGAATCTTCTATCATTTCATTTCCGATTAGTTTAGCTGAGCGTAATATCCCTGCAGCTCCCCTCTGTTTTGGTTTCTCTTTGTTGTTACCATTATGGTCTCTACTGCGTGAATCATCAGAAGCTCCTGCCGAATATATGGCAATTTGCTGTGCAGTTGTTGGTGGGTTTTGTTTAAATGCACTTGCTCCAGAATCCCCAGCTAAAACTTCAGATGAATCTTGAGTTGATGGTGCTGAGTTTGTGTCTTGATTTGACAAAGTATCCGTAGTTACCGGCACGGGATGCAACCAATTCTCGGGATGGAGGGTCCTGTTTAATCCAGTGATATCTAAAAATGATGCAGTAGCTCTTTCTGCGCTTAGACTTCTTTCAGGAATTCCTTGTAGAATCACGGTCGCCTTTTGATATAAGATATTTTGTGAAAAGTCATTATAAATTAATATTATAGGTATAGGGTAGATAGTCATGTTTATCCCCATGAATGTGAAAACCAAGGGGGTTAACACACGGGCAATTGTGAGATCACCTCGCGCCCATCGTCGGGTTACCGGAGATATTGCAGTATGTTGTATATAATACAATGTGGTAGAACCTATTAAACCGCTGAGCTCAGGCAGTGCCCGTAAAGTGCCTTACTCAAGGACACAACCGACTAGCTAGCGACCAGTTTCGCACCTAAAACCTTTCGATTGAAAGGCGAAGCACTTAACCGCTAGACCAACCGGGCGGACTATTGTTACTGAGAGTAAGGTTTTATGTGTTTTCTAACTTATTATTGTTTCTATAAGTTGTCCCGAAAAGTTAGTTAACGTTTTGATACTGTGATTTGGTGAATTTAAGCTTTCTTTAAACACGAAGCGTTTATCAAACTTTGTTAAAATAAACGGCCGATTAGTCTGGCGGTTAAGTGCGTCACATTTTAATCGAAAGGTTTCCGGTACGAAACTGGTTGCTAGCCAGTCGGTTGTGTACTTAGGCAAGGCACTTTACGAAAATTGCATGAACCCAGTGGAATAATGAGGTTTACTAAATTGTAGGAACGTAATAGCTCCGGTAACCCGACAGTGGACGCCAGGTTATCTGACGATAGCTCGTGAGCTATCCCCCTTGGTTTCACCATTAACGGGGATAAACATGAATATCCTATCCCTAAACGTTAGTTGAATAGAGATATATGGAACTTTAAGTTATGTATTTTAACGTTTTTCGATTCAGACATATTATTTATTTTTGTTTACTATTTATTAATCACACTGAATAGTAATAAAAGCAGGACAAAACCACTTTCTTCAATTACTTTACCGCGTTCTGTAACAAACGAAGTTGTAGGCTATATTTACCGAAACGGAGGCCTCTCTTTGTGAGAATGGGAAATCTTGGTTAAATTGTTGCATAATTTCCAATGCATTTTTACGATTTGTTGGATTCTGTCTCCAGCAACCTCCAATTAAACTTGTAGCATTTCGAGCCTATTGTTACAAAGGTAAAGGGAATGCAATCGTATTTATGGAACGATCTACTGTTACTTACCAATTGTCTGTTTAGTGCCCCTTGTTGTTGTATGAAATCTGTTG
Organism: Ciona savignyi; assembly: GCA_000149265.1. NCBI lineage: Eukaryota > Metazoa > Chordata > Ascidiacea > Phlebobranchia > Cionidae > Ciona > Ciona savignyi. The sequence goes on from CH001990.1 coordinate 844,503, forward strand.
ATAAAGCACACCGCCCGCCTCCTATTACGAAGTTCTTTAGTTCATCACGCGAGGTGAAATCCTCGTAAGGCTTTCGTTGCGTAATTACTTGCCATGTTATCACACCGACCGAGTAGATATCTGCCTGTCAATACAAGTGTTAGAGAATGTGTTTTTGTTATAGATATAAAAAGTGCGTTCTTAAGTAATTTATTGTCGGTTTATTTATTTTTTCAAACATTTTACGTTTGACAAGGGCTGGACACGAAATCTAATATAAAGTACGTGTGTGTGATGGGGGTGTATTGGTCCGCCCATTAGCCATTTAAACTGTTGTCAAATATATACTATGGTCAAATCAAATGACTGTTTATAGCTGTGTGGCTATATTGTGACAAACTTAAACATTTGCTTGACATACATATATGTGTGCAATACGCCACTTAATTTTGACCTACTTTCGAGAAGTTTCTTCTGTTGTTTTACCGGAGTAACTTTGTGACAAAACAATTGACAAGTTCATTATTCTTTCCATTTAGGTTTACCCCGGTAGATATTGTACATATAGAGTTATTGTTATCTTTCCAAAATCGCCGGGGCGAAACGACAGACATTTAAACAATTCGACAGTTACCGCGCGTATTGGGAGTAAGTCTTGTAACGCGACATATATCACCCCCACTGTTACGGATATTAGCTTTTTGTGTAAATTTTCTATGTTTGCCTGAAATAGTGTAATTTTAATTGTAGCTGCGGGAATTAGGTCGTCCCGGAGTTTCCTTAGTAATTATTAGTGTTGACCGAATTTTTTTTATTGTATTTCTATTGATTTACGTCATTGCCACGTATTTAGAGGCTTAGCCCAGAAGAGCATTTTTGTTACCATTTCATTCCCATTTCTATCTTTATACTGTATATTCAAGGAGCGTTGTGGTTTAAAAGAGGGCACTCCAAATTTCAGGTATGCATATGTGTTGCAATGAAGTGTAATCGGGATGATGAATTAATTATTAAGATTGTGTTATTTATTTTCTTGTAGTTACCGCTTCAACGCTTCAATACATTTAACGAAACGTAAACATTGGTGTTCGTGAGTCCTACGAAGTGAGTAACTGTTCAAACGTGCTAGCTGATCTACGGACATAAGCAAAGGGGCCGTAACATTAATATTTCTTTCCATGTGGTATATATAGTTTTATTGGTAAACCCTTTTATATCAGTAGTAGTCGTAAAATATGTGTTAGTAATTTGATTTTTAATTAATAATATGCACCGACGGTGGGCACGACGTGATCTGACGATTGGCCGTGTGTTAACCCCCTTGCTTTTCACATTCACGGGGATAAACATGAATATCCTATCCTCCTATCCTATAAGAATTATATTATTGGGTGTTACAGTCTCCACGAGGTTATTATTATATGAAAAAATACTTTAGAAGTTGGTCGGCGATTTGCATGACGTAATCTTTCCGGAGCACAGTATGCCAGGGAGTAAACATTAGTCGGCCCTTGACCGATAGCGAGCAAGTCCATGGTAGATCTTGTTGAAATGCACTTAGTCAAGATTGCTCCAAACTACGTGATACCGCCAAGATCACAAATCTTTACGTGCAAGTCGGCGTCAAACAAAATATTTTGTGGCTGTACATAAAACGAATAAATTGATGGCTGTAAATAAAACGAAATAAGCATAATTATTGATCACGAGAAACTTAACCCGGTAAATAAATACAAAAAGGACATTACGTCTGGATATTTGCCACAAAACAGTATACAAATACCATTGTAATCATAGTCTTACAAGTAACCTTAAGGTCAAGGTGAAGGAGTCTTTGATCGTTCCCCAACCTATGCAAGTGATTCACTCCGCTAATCAATTCGTACAATATTCTGCAAAAAAACATTAATGTGTTTTTATTATAACAGTAGTGTGTGGGTTACGTTACCTCTTCTAGGGACGTCTACTATACCAGACATAGCAAATCCTGATTTCTAGTTAAAAAAATCACAATTCCATCAGTACCAAAGCGTTTTTAAACTTAAACTTGTATTTCACTTCTTTGTTATTACCAAATGGGTTTTAAAATATTTTTACAGAGTGGGATACTTTTGTTTGTGAACTTTCTTTCTCTACATAACAAGTAATATTAACACACGACAAAAGTCCAATTAAAATCTCACAATAGGTCATTTCAAACAATCCAGAATATTACAAGAGGCAAATATTACGCAACAAACGAAAACAATGGCATCATTATGACTAATAAGGGAGTTTATAAAATAAATCCCAATTGTAAAATACTAATGTAATGATTTCAATGTACCATCGCTTTTAAAGGAACTGCTTGCAAAAGTTTTACTTCGCGAGCAAGGCATTTTCAGGTACATTTCAGAACATGGGCATAGACCATAGAGTTTCATTTTAGTTAACGCCCTATCTTAAGAACAAATTTCTTCATCTGAATTCATAAAAAAAAGATATCTTAAACATTTTATTTTTTAGTAGGCATAGCATAATGCTGGTTTAAGAACCGCGTGGAGAGTTAGTTATATTGCGGGTGCATTTTATTGAATTGAGTTCTCCAACCACACTGTTCATCAATATGTACAAGCACTCAGCGAATCGTGATAATGTAAGATGGCCACCAACTTAACATCAATTCAATTAAGCACCTGCTCTTTAAACACAATGGCAGATTGACGCCACGGGTATGTAGTAGCTCGTGCAAATTCCCGCACTCGGCGTATTCCATCACTATTCCAGCCCACCCGGCGTATGTAAACCAGCCCAACGGTGTAATAATGTTTTCGCAGGTCGATACTGCTGACAGCTTGGCCACTTCTAATAAAGTAAAATATTATTTGTTAATATTTTCGTTATTTGATCACGCATTCATAATTATTAAACCTGACGGTGCCACGTAGCCCGAAGTTTTTTTACTGGTCTTAGTTTCGAACCCATGATGCGATTGTTGCTTAGTTGTCTGTATATGTATCAACATTCTATTTGAATAAGTCAAGAAATTTTTTTTACTTGCTTTATTCATTAGGTGAACGGTGCTTAAATTCACTCTGCCCTGGGGTTCACTTTACTTCGGTAAGGTGGCAACTCGAAGGGCTAGGTCTGAGCTGCGGAATCGCATCACCCTGTGGTAATGCGGTTAACCAGCGCTGTCTCCAGTCTAACCACTGGAGGGCGTGAATTTAGGTTTCGGGATACCTTAAGCAATAGAACCCCTCCCTACGTGGCTTGCACGCTGTGGAGAGATGCCTGCGAAGGGCGTCTCTTCCAGCACCCACATCCTATGGATACCCAGCCCCCCCACCCTACGTGGCTTGCACGCTGTGGAGAGATGCCTGCGAAAGGTGTCTCTTGCAGCACCCACATTCCAGGGATACCCAGCCACACGACCTTACTTGTTTTACACAACTAAGAGGTTTATTCAGAGATACCGCATAACATGCCAATTAAAATGTGTGAAGACATCTTCAAAAAACATACTGGTCGGCGTGAGAAAAATATTTTTCCTGTAAATACTATTAAACCAATGTTTATATATCTTATCAGTGTCTAATCTATCACACGCACCACTGGTAAAGTCGTCAAAGTTATTTCCTCCGGCATTAATAAGTTTCACTGCAACTGTTCGGTTGTGATCTTCCATGAACGCTTTCACAACCGCTCCAAATGCTCCTCTTCCTAAAAATGCTTCGTTATAACCAGGACACGTTTTAAGCAATCCCGCATCAATCCACGTGGGATAAATTGTACCAGATACAGCCATATTTAATGCAATGTAGCAATAACCCTATAGTCAACTTGGTTATAATAGGGTTTATCCTAATTCCTGTGAATTAGACAGATGTTTAGTTTGCAACAAACGAAAGGTAGCATTTAAGAATAAGTAACTGTAATCTAGGCTTGTAATTATTCCTGTAACCCTATAACTTTCTTGCCTCCTGGCGCGTACACATACTCTGCTATTAAGAGGAGTGAAATTGTTACATGTACCTGTTGTCTGTTATAAACTCTGCAACGCGTGATGTGATAAAAGCCAGTGCAAACTTCAGAGTAAATTAGACAAACTAACTAATGTTGTTTATGCTTCGTATCACCTGTATACCAGTTACGCCAAACAAGACGGATTTTATTTTGGCGGATGTCAATCACCATGACCAAGAAGCTCTCATGTTAAATTCGCCTGAACACAAACAAAATCTTGTATTTAAATTAGACTTCGTTAACAATCTCTTTCTCTAGTGGGGAAACACAAAATTTAAAATCTCGAGTTCATTGTGTTTTAACCAACATTGTTTTCCTTGTAAGCGTGGATAATATTTACCCTTGGGCTAATATTGTTAGATACCTATATTGATTACGACCACATCGGTGTGAAATATACATCATATCTGTTTAGCTGCCTAGAATTAATTAGCATAACTCTGCAAAGATTTTTAATATTAGTCGTCATACTTTTGATGTGTCATTGTTTTGCAGTTTTTAAATTGGGGAAATGTGTGGACAAGTTTGTATTTTCTTTTTGCTACGATTACATAAGCTACCAGCTAAAATCCGGTAGCAACAGTTCTTCTGTAAGATAGTTTAGATCATGTTATCCTATTACACTGTTCTATTCTTACACAAATAAAGCACCCACATAGTGCAAGTATGTGTCTCGCGTCGAATAGTATGTCTAGGATAGGATATTCATGTTTATCACCTTGAATGGGAAAACCAGGGGGTAAACACACATGTATTCGACAGTTTACCTCACCCCCATCGTCGGGCTATTGGATAGGAGGTTCATGTTTATCCCTGTGAATAGAAAACCAAGGGGTTAACACACGGGAAATCGTCAGATCACCTCGCGCCCGCCGTCGGGTTACCGGAGCTATTGCTGTGTGTTGTGAATGATAGATGCGGCGCTCGCAGTTTCCACGTCGAGAGCTTATCAGAAATTAATCAGAGTAACAGATAATTCACCAGGGTAATCAGACCATTGATCCTAACTCTAGATTCCTGGTTTCTACTCAAATAACGGAGTCCACTCGCTTTGGGGGATAATTAGTGCATTTAATTCGTCAATAACATACGATAACTCACAAGCAATCAATATTCGCAAATATCCGAACTTTTGTAACGCGACTTTAAACGTAATGATAAACGAAGGATGGAATTCCAAATAACGCGACTTGTAATATGCAAAACATTGAGTCTTAAGGTTTGCTAGTTACTTATCCAGAACCTAGCGTTTTCAGTCCGATTCGCACTGTTTTGGGCCGATTTCCAGATCTTATGATCTTTTTCACCTCTTCTTCTGTCCCTCTCTTTAACGTCCAATATCTTGGTTTATATACGCCAATTCATTAGTGATAAGGCCTAGTATGGACAATGTATTTTCCTAATAGACGTCAAACGAGCTGTTTTAAATGCTATTTGCGTTGGAAAACAAATATAAAAAAATCAATTGAGAATTGTTTAAGTATAATTTACTTCGTGAATCGACAAAGTTACATTTAATAAAAATAAATATAAAATGTCATTTAAATGACGGAATTTCTGCCAGATTGATCATTCGAATGGATTCGTCAGTTGAACACAACCCTGCAACTTTGCATGAACGCACGAAGAAGTCTTGGTCGTACAGATGTGACTGTCTCGCCCGCCTCTATAGCTCAGTGGTAGAGCACTGGTCTCGTAAACCAGGGGTCGTAGGATCAATCCTCACTGGAGGAAATCATTTTATGCAAATGTAACTATACTTTACCCAATATGCTATAACCGATTCAATTCTACATTCTGCAGGTATCCGGCGTAAGTGTTACTTAAAGATTTTTTAAACATATCAAAAAGTGGTATTCAATCACGAGTATACCTTAGTATTTTGTCTCGAAACACACTACCGCATGTGCGTTAAAGCTAATCGGAAGACGACGAGATCAAGTCTTGATCGTACGGATAAAACTGTACCACTGTGGATTCTCAACCCCTGATTAAAAATTATTTAAAAAAGTATGCCGAAGTTTTTCGGATGATCCATTTAAATAAATTTACGGGGGCACTTTTGTACTCTTTGGACTATTATAGGTGGTTGTATTAATAAATTAAATATTGCCACCAGTGAGGATTGAACTCACGACCCCTGGTTTACGAGACCAGTGCTCTACCACTTAGCTATAGAGGCCGACGTTTAAAATAATGATAAAAAGCTAAAGCAAATCACATTCATCGTATTATTAACTCCAAAAAAAGATATTTAAACTTTTTTTAGAATCGATTTCGTAGACTTGATGGACTCGATGGATTCTATTTGATTCGCAGTCGGTATATGTATCGGTCGTGGTGACTGGCCACAAGACCCTACAGAGACTCAAATTAATTGAGTCTTTCGAAGAACTGATGGACTCGTCATCGAGACCGTTTTTATTTGATTCGAAATCGGTATAAGTACCGGTCGCGGTGACCATTCAGCCACACGAACGTACAGAGAACCAAATTAATCGAGAATAAAACTGTTTTGCTCTGCGACGAAACCTTAATCTTGTTTTTATACTTTTGTTCTGAATTATTTAAATCACCCAACATTTTTACCGATTGAAGAGAGCCATTGTAGCTTAGAGGTTTGCGCTGTTGCGTCTTTGATTCTCACAAACTAGCGTGCATATCCAAATTGTTAACGCGACCGATTCACATACCGATTTTCAATACAAAAACGGTGTTAACGACGAGCCAAAAATGAGGTCAAAACCTAGCCCAGTAAAAAAGTATTTAATGTGCTTTTCATAATAGGCTAAGTTCTGTGCGTCGCTCAAGTGTGTTTATGCATCAGGCTAAATGTCAAATATTATCGAATTAAAAGTTACAACAAATAATCATGATACGAATGCGTTAAAAATTACCTCTAGTGAGAATTAAACTTACCACCGATAATTTACGAGAGCAGTTCTCTACCACTATAAAGACTCTATTATTATAGATTTGATAAATAGAATTATTCAAGTAATGTAACTTTGATCATTGGGGGCCGCGTCCATTTATTGGTTGAGGTATTTCCGAATTCGCACCACCACGATAATGCGATGATTTGTTTTCAAATAATTCATACGGTAGATGTCGCGCGCGAGAAGGGCATAACGTCATGCGATAAGACTTGTGTGTGAGCCGCCAAAACACCAAAGTTTCTTCACATATACTCTCGTGAACAAAATGATATTTTGAATTAAAACATAACAGTTTTTATGATGATTAAATTTTGTTCTCTTATTTTTATGGATATGTCATTAGATTATAACAGTTGTATGACACTCAGTTTTTGATTGAAAACACTATTTCTCTCTGCTGATAAGATATTTGAAACGATTCCCGTTGTAAGAAAACTACAATTATAACTCAGGAAATGATTAAATTATCTCGTGATGGAAGGTAATAGTTATGTTTAATTTTTTACCCCTGCGCAGTTTCAAACATAGGATGGGCTCCTTTCTACGTCCATTATTTATGTACAATGTGGACTCCATTTTCCGTTGGAAATTTAAAACAAAATTACCCACTTGCGATTCTGTCAAATAAAATCATTGTCCTCCTTTAAGAAACGAATTGAATGAAGCTCAACCGCCATTCACTCTGGCTATATAGGTATCTTACTCATGCATTGTTAAGAGTGCGGAAATTATTAAAGTTAAGTGGACACAATGGGTTTTCTTGATAAATTTTCAGTGGATTGTCTGCTTTCATAACGGTCCGGGTAATTTCAGTCGCAATTGTTTTAAATTTTCCAGAGGAGAAAATAATGGAGTAGAAAATTTCTCAAGCATTGACTGTTATAGCTGTCTATCCATACAATATTCCTAATGAATTAGGAATAATCCCTTCGATCAAATTATCAACTTCCACTGATTATTAAAGCAATCGTTCCATGACTATATAAGGAGTCCTGCTGCTGACTATCAGCTAATGTTAACATAATCCACAGTTAGCTAGAACAGAAGATATGAACTTCAAATTTTCACTCGTTTGCTTGTTGGTTGCTGGGCTGCTGTATCAGACCGACGCATTGACTCGCAGACGCAGACGAACTGGATACCGCAGACGAAGCAGTCGAAGTACGCGAGGGTGGTTAAGGTAACTTCCCCGGGGAAGGCTACAATAACTCTATATGTGTGAACATATTTACTGTGCGCCTTTTATACCGTTTAAAACACAATGTCTCATAGAAAATTTAAATGTGAAAAATAATTCAGATTTATCTGGTGGATAAGTGCGTCGCCTTTAGTGAAAGAGTTGTAGGTTCGAAACTGGTCTTTAGCTATAGTCTATTGTGTCCTAGGGCAAGACAATTACCAGACATTGCCTAAATTCAGCGGAATAATGGGTTCAAAAAATAATATGAACGTGTGAATCATACACAACACACTTCAATAGCTACGGTAACCCGACGATGGTTAATCTGACGATTGCCCGTGAGGTAAACCCCTTGGTTTTCCCATTCACGGGGATAAACATGAATATTCTATCCTAAATGAAAATCAACAGAAGAAACTTCTTGAAAGTAGGTCAAAAACAAATTTCGTAAGGCACACATATATAAATCAAATGTTGACACCACACAAGAGTATAAAACTCCCTTTTCACTCTTATATGCAGATATGGCTCTTCGTTATGCGAGAATTCCTACTCCAGATACGGGGACGAGGTAAGAACACCATGCTTATTGTAGGAATATGAATAGGAAACTAAGAAAATACGTTACATTTCATACAAATATGCAGTATTTAATGGGATTGTGTAAATGGGAATATTATATTAAAAATTTTTACACAACTACGCAGTATAGTGTTGTTGATCTGTTAAAATCGGAATGTTCATTTATAAAATTTTACATAGTAGTATATTAATTTGTATAAATCGGCTGTTATTTGATATAAGTTTCAAACATTGAGGCAGTAACGTATGGGTTTATTTAAATCTCATTAAGGACTTTTACTTAATACTTGAACCCACAGTTAATGGGATCGATATCAGAGGAAGATAAGAGTGAACTGGAAAACCTCTTCAAAGAACTGGACGAGAGTTCTTTCAATGATGGTAAGTTCATTGAATATAGAGTTAACGGCAGCTAAATATTAACGTTGCTTTGAATGACTTCGAACCTCTGACTTTCCCTCTTGATTAAAGAAAACATTCTTGGCAAATGCTTTCGCAGTCGTTCGTCTTGCGCCGATCCAAGAATTTCACCTCTAACGGCACAGTACGAATGCCCCCATCTGTCCCTCTTAATCAATTTGTTTCCCTCTTAATTTTTTTAAGTTTGGCGATAAAAAGTTAAACATTTTTGTGTCTAATAGTTAACAACATTTCGGGGACATATTTAGTTTTTCATGAGAATTAGTGCATTGCTATAGTGGTATGTCTCATTATTTAAATGTTAAAACGAACATCATCTATTGTAAAAAATGAATAATAGAATATAGGGTAAGATATACGTGTTAATACTCGTAATGGAAGAAAACAAAGGGTGTTTCCACACGGGCAATTGGTCAGATTATCTCCTTGCCCAGTTACACATGCGGCTAGCAATTGACTAGTTATAAATCTACAACAATTGTAGGCAACGATTTATCCAGACAAAAACACTAACCACTGTTTGTCCAGACAAAAATAAAAGATAAAAATTTCCTGAATTAAATAAAGACCTAATCTTTAAAAAAAATCAATATTTATCACCATAATTGATAACGCTATGATGTTCTATCCTAAGATGAGAAGATCCAAAAGCTCGCCGAGGCCGCTGGTTCCAATGAGAGTGCTTAGAGCGCCACCCAGAGGTGAAAAGCAACCTATTGATCAACACCGAAAGCTATTTAGAACTTGATTCCTACATTATACGGAAATAAACCAAAAAAGTTTTTGCTAGTTGTTGTATAGCTGAGTAAAATTCTGTTACATTTCTTTAAAACAATTTATTTAAACTATTTACAAGAAAATACGAACGCGGTCGTAAAACCAAACAAAACCAAGGTGAAATAGGGGAATTAGTTAACGACACATAGAAGCATGTTCAATTATTGCAGAAATTCCAATAGATCTTACATTAATACATGATAATTATTCAATACTAGCTTATAAGTAACGCGTGTTAAGGTATAATCAAAGGATTTGTGTTCGTGTTTAAATAATGGGAAGTTTTCCGGTAAATAAAATAAATTCTTTTTTTTCATATTTACAAAACACATCGAGCAAGTTACCCGAATTTCCATAATAAACAAATAAATATATACAAAGTGGCGTTTAAAATAGATATTCATGCAATGACTGGAATCATCAAATTAAACAGAATAATTACATTACAAAATATCAAAGCATGATGGTACTGCTACAAAGAGTTTTGTGAGAAATTAGTTCACATATCTGGGAGTTACAGTGCAATGTCGTGTGTACAAAGATCGGTGTGGTCAACCACGCATTCAGCAAATCTTTGGTGTGAAGGGGATTTCAACTCTCTTAGACGTTGCAAGTGCACATTACAACACTGCGCCGAATGACCGACCCCACTACATAGTTTTCAATGACCAACACATACTTTCGTTTTTATTTTATAAGGTACACTTAGTCCGACCGATTAGCTAAGTGGGTTGGCCTTTCAGCCGAAGGGTTGCATATTCAAAACTGGTCGCTAGCTAGACCGCTGGGTCTTGTGTCCTAGGACAAGGCACTTAACGGACATCGCCTGAACCCAGTGGTTTAATGGACTCTACTTAATAAAGAAACGTGTGAAACACACAGCACACTGCAATATCTACTCTCTTAGACGTTGTAAGCGCACAGTAGTACATTAAAACGTTCTATCTTCGGATTATCGTTCCAAAGGCCAAAGTATTTGTTTCTGCTGGTGGAAATTGGCACTTGTAATCGCATTGCAGTATACCCGGTAATGTTCTTCGGATACCCTTCGTGCCATACCCCATTAAATCCGGGTAGCCCTGTACTTTGCGTTACTGCACCAGTCTAAAGAAAGAAACATCAATTCACCTAAAATACTAATTTAGTTGAGCTAATACAAACCGTTAGGTTGTACTTCATTGCAAGCCATATGTTTGCGAATTCATTGGACACGTATGTTGTTTTGACGTATTGGAAAACGGCGTCATACATATTTCTATCCTTGATGTCCAACAACCTTGCACCAGATGAGTGACACAAACTCTCCGCTTTCGCTTTAGCCATTCCCTTGGTTTTAGATGTATATTGTAGCCAAACGTATTGGTCGTCGTATAGGATTCCTTTACCTGTAATACAATCTTATCGTTCCTATAATATATTGGTCATTAAACTGGATAGGATAGGATATTCATGTTTATTCCCGTGAAAGGTAAAACCAAGGGGGATTACACACGGGAAATCGTCAGATCATCCCACCGTCGGGTTAACGGAGCTATTGTAGTGTGTTGTATATGTTAGACACGTTCCTTTAATTTGGTAGAAGCAATTAATTCGCTGGGTCCAGGCAATGTCCGTTAAGTGTATTGCCCAAGGACACAACCGATTAGCTAGCGACCAGTTTTGCACCTGAAACCTTTTGATTGAAATGCGACGCACTAAACCACCAGACTAACCGGCCGAACCAGGAAGATAGCAAATCGAAATCTTGAAATTCCAACCACTGAGTTGGCGAGGGCGCATATACGTTGCCGACAATCCATTAATTTCGACGGGCGCCACATGAACCCAGTGTATCAATATGTTTCAGTGTTAACATATTAATGCACTGTGTACATCGTTATCTTAAACACTACGCACAATAATAGCTGTGGCAACGGAGGCAACGAGGTAATATAATAATTGCTTAATATTTTTCCCAATAACATTGACATAAACATTAATATCATATTGATCGTTAAACTATAGCGTGATAACTTGTGTAACAATCGACAGTGCGGTAACGCGAAAGTTAGGATTGGATATTTATATTTATCCCCGTGGATGAGAAAACTTAAAGAAGTTACCAGGCTTATTGCAACACTTTATGCCTTCAATTTTCGTGGAAACCATTAATCCATTTGGTTCAGCTAAGTCGCAAAGTGACTCGCCTAAGACCAACTGGATAACGAGCAGTTTCAAACCCGCAACCCTTTGACTGAATAGCGATGCACTAACCGATTCATCTATTTGTTCGAACGAATTACAATGATTTAAAACGTGTTTACAAATTGAATAGAATAGGATAGGTTATTCATGTTTATCCCCGTGAATGGGAAAACCAAGGGGGTTAATACACGGGCAATCGTCAGATCACCTCGCGCCCACCGTCGGGTTACCGGAGCTATTGCAGTGTGTTGTATAATGAAACGTTCCTTCAATTTAGTAGAACCCATTAATCCGCTGGGTTCAGGCAATGTCCATAAAGTGCCTTGCTCAAGGACACAACCGACTAGCTAGCGACCAGTTTCGCACCTGCAACCTTTCGATTGAAAAGCGACGCACTTAACCGCTAGACTAACTGGCCGGACGAAATAGTTTATACCTCCCGTAAAGCTGGTCCATTTCACCGTTACCATCGCGTCCCATCCCGTGTATTGGTCTGTTCGCTCTAGTTGAACCAGAAAACTATATTTCATGATCTTGATCACAGTCAATTTAAGTCGAAGCGTTGATGACGTGTCACTGGCCTTTGCAGTGGCGATGACGTAGGTGGGTGTCGTCGGCAAACACACTTGATACAGCACGTTCACCTTGGTGGGTAGATTATTTACCAAGCCAAGTTTCGAACTCATGATGGACTAGTCTACAGGACCGTTTTTATGTAGGAATCGGTATATGTATCAGTCGCGTTAACCTTTAGGCCACACTACCGCACTCACCTTGACGGATGGTTTCAGTGACTTGGATCGAAATTCATTCATTCCCACTTGTGTTGACGGTTTCCCCCCTAATTGATGCGGTTGTTTAATGTAATAAACGTCATTTTAACGGTCAAAGAGCTTCGTTTACAGTTTATTTTCGAGAAAGGGTGTCAAAAACATCTGACGATCGCCCGTGTGTTAACCCCCTTGGTTGTCCGATTCACGGGGATAAACATGAATAGCCTATCCTATCCTATCCTATCCTAACTATCATTTTGTAAATTTCAACGGTTTTTGTAAATTTCAACGGTTATCCGGTAAAAATAGAACTGTGTTATAAAAAGGCGAGGGGCGAGTTAGCAGCAGCGTCGTCCAATGATAAAATCCTGGCGATCCACACCAACTAACCATCCTTTGACGCTTAACAAAAACTACAGTTAGACAAACCAATTATTCTACTGGGTTCGGGCAATGTCCGTTCCGTTAAGTGCCTTGCCCAAGTACACAACCGACTAGCTAGCGACCAGTTTCGCACCCACCACGCTTCGGTTAAAAAGCGACGAACTTAACCCACTATGCTACTAACTACATATTTGAATTCGTGAACACATCAACACGAGACAATACACGATAATGAAACCATTGTTTCAACGATTAAAAGCACGATGGAAAAATATTGGCAGTTAATGGTGAAAGGGACATGATTGTACTATTAAGCTATAACTTATTTCGACGATACGCCGAATCCGTATGTGCAACTCCGCACAATTAACATAAACACACCATTTCTTTCTCACACTTTAGAGGTTGTATATCACTGTGTGGGTAACCAGCCATACAGGACTTTATACCGGAATACTCAGTTTAATGCTTCTATTGAGTAGATTTTGCAAAGTAATCATTACTTAACTTACCGGTCATCTGTTGGGTTGTCGAGGTGATTCCCCCTCCCAATATGACGTAACAAACCACAATCTTCGTAAATAGTATCATCACTGCAACCACTGGATAAACATAAATGCTTAGATGAGACAACTACAATAATTCTGACTGTTGGCGGAATATAAAGTTTGCTTTGCAAATTGATATTGTCTGGCATTTTATAGTTGGACGACTTTCCGCCGAAAGGTTTCTGTTTCGAAACTGTTCCCTAACTATTGTCCTTGGGGCAAGTCACCTAACGGACATTGCCTAAACCCAGTTACTTTCTATCTAATTAAAGGAACTTGTACATCACACACAACACACACTCCGATAAATTTATTATGCCAACTGAAATTAACTATATAAATACAAACGGTCAAAACTGAATTGTTTATAAACTATTTATCCCAACAGATTATACAATGAAATCCGCGCAATTGGCAAATCATGCACGCACTATACAAGTCGCTGTTTGAACCTAGACAGTTGAATTCAAGAGTGTTTCACTAACTGTCAAGAAGGCGCCTTGTTTTTCTCGGTACCTGGAATACCATGCGTCACATGGGGTGATGAATTACACAGTATCCATTCTACGCGTCATTGCAACGTGTGGATGCTTGCAAAGTTGCAACTCAATTTCCTTGAAATTTTGCTTTCGTTGTCTTTTGATTTGGATGGAATAGTATTGCGTATACGCCCGATCTTTTAGTCTGGTGGTTTAGTGCGACGGTTTTCAACCGAAAAGTTGCAGATTCGAAACTGGTCGCTAGCTAGTCGGTTGTATCCTTGGGCAAAGCACTTAACGGACACTGCCTCAACCCAGCGGAATAATCGTTTCTACCAAATTAAAGGAAAATATGAATCATAAAAACACAATGAAATAGCTCCGGTAACCCGACGATGGGCGCGAGGGGATCTGACGATTGCCCGTATGTTAACCCCCTTGGTTTCCCATTCACGGGGATAAAGATGAATATCCTATCCTATCCTAACACTGCTCCGAATGACCCCGCTTCATAGTTTTCAATGACCAACACATACTTTCGTTTTATTTTTATAAGATACACTTAGTCCGACCGATTAGCTAAGTGGGTTGGTGTCTTATTGTGTCCTAGGACAAGGCACTTAACGAATATTGCCCGAAACCAGTAGATTATTGTGTTCTACCAATTAAAGTTAACTATTAAAGTAACGTGTCTATCCTGTACAATATACTGCAATAGCTCGGGTAACCCGGCGGTGGACGCGAGGTGATCTGACGATTGCCCGTGTGTTAACCCCCTTGTTTTTTTCATTCACGGTTATAAACATAAATATCGTATCCTATCCTAGGTGATCTGAATGTTGCTCGTGTGTAAACTTTTAGTTTTACTTTTACGGAAATAAACATAAATATCATATCTTATCCTATGATGTAATCTGACAATTGCCCGTGTGGTAACGCCCCTGCGTTTATTAAATTCAGTTCACAGCTCTCTTGTTATGCTTCTCTCCCGCTTTGATTAAAAAGATCGGTATCAATCAAGGGAAGATAAAATACAAACAGCAGTTTTTAGTTTCAATAAAACATACCGAGTACAAGAAGATATAGGCCTGTGGGAAACGCAATAAACCATGCACTTGGGCTTAGATGATAGACTATATCCCGAACAGGAACATGTAACTGAAATGGTAAAATGATTTTGGGAATTAGACTTTTCGATGAAACGTTTGATTTGATACAGACTATTTGTTTGTTTTTAGTACATTTTGATGAGGAAAAGAAGGTCATGGTCAAAACCAGTCAATTTCTATTTGGGTATTTTGTATCACACCCTTTTTTAAATCTGTAATTTTAAATTAATTAGGATAGGACATTCATGTTTATCTCTGAATGGTAAAACCGACGGTGTTCAACACACGGTCAATCGTCAGATCACCTTGCGCCCATCGTCGGAAGCTATTTCAGTGTGTTGTATATGATTCACACATTTTGTACAACCCATTATTTCACTGTGTTTAGACGATGTCCATTAAATGCCTTGCCGAAGAACACAACCTAGCTAGATAAATTAAATTGAATCCATGGTCGACCATGTTTTTAAAATTTTACAAGCTCACATGGTAAGCACAATGTAATATCCTTTATAGTAGGGGGCAACAATAAAATAAGGAAAAGCGGAAAGAAGGGAAACTGCCCAGTATGGAAAGTACGGCAGCTGCACACTCGAGTTTTTTGTTTTCCCTGCGTCTTTGCACACTTGGGTAATTTCACACATACTCGTGAGCTAGCAGTATAGACATCGTATAATTTTCAACAAACCTGTAAACCTACCTCTGGACCTCGGGTAATTTACTGTCGGTATGTTTTTTGTTACGTAGATAGATAGGCTATGTTAGCTGATGAATACGATAGATTTAGGATAGAATAATACGTTTGTTTAAGATTTTTTACAAAATAGTAATAAAAAAGAGATTGTGTGCACACTTGAAGTGTGCACTCTTGGACGTTTGCACACTGCACACTTAAATATTTAATGCGTGCACACTCGAGATCTCGGCGAAAAGTGACGTACTTTCCATAC
>CH001990.1:878416-890203 GCA_000149265.1 Ciona savignyi
TTACTATTTAGGATAGGATATTTATGTTTATTTCTGTGAATGGGAAAAGGGGGTTAATACACGGGCAATTTTCAGATCACCTCGCGCCCACCGTCGGGTTGCCGGAGATATTGCAGTGTGTGTGTATGATTCACATGTTCCTTCAATTCGGTAAAACCCATTAATCCACTGGGTTCAGGCAATGTTTGTAATGAATTGTTTTTAAAGAAACCTTAGTTTTTCTAATTTCGATAAAACTATTTCATTTAAGACAAACTTTTCGATTTCTAACAAAACTTTCTGTTATGTTTTATAGAAGAGTATATTGCCTTTTAATGGTATTTTCAGAAAAAAAAACAAATTGAAAGATTACCTTCATTACTGTTTGTAATATTTCGTCCGTTTGGTATCGCCCAGCCTACCATCACTGGAAGGTTAATAATGAACACCCAAGCCCAGATAAGCAGTAGCGTCTTTAACACTCGAGCCCTCGTAAAATGAAAGGAATACCGGATAGGCCGACACACACAGTAATACCGGTTGATCGCAATGAACGCAAAACTGTACCTGCGGAAAAATAAAAAAGAAAGATGGTCACAATTTTGGAGCAGAATTTTTTATTATAAACCTTATATTGTTTAAAATATCTCTGTATGGAGTTGAACGATATTTATGGCAAAAAAAAAAACAGTCAGAATAATCATTTTTATCTTAATAGAGATGTTTCAAAATGTGCTTATTTCATTTTAAATTTGGAATAAGCATTTTTTTAATTTAAAAACACACTGCAGTTTTCCAGTGTCTTATTTCCAGTTTTTTCCAGTATTTTTTTACATATAAATGAATACAAATAATCAAGTATTTGCACACAACTCATTTTTATATTAACAAATAAATCAATTCTCACCAAGACACATGTAGAGCTATGATTTTAAGATAAGCGGAAGCTTGACAGAATATGTTCAGTTCGTAGTTGACCATTCCATTCGGCAGAATTGAATCACTAAAAGATCAATTTTCCATTAAAAAGTAATTTCCCTGTTGTTTTTTTGTATGAAAAAGCTTAAAAAATAAATTAAACTTAACCCTTAGACGACGACGACGGTTACATATTTGTAACCCAGATGTGTCCCCGAAAAAAAATGCACAATTCAGTCGTTTCTTGGGGGATTTTCCTAGTTTTGATATTTTTGGAAAGCATTTGAATAGATCTTTCGAAATAATGCATAAAAACATAATCCTTCCATTTAAAAATTTTGAGTAATATTGCTCCAAACATTTTTTTTCAAAATTTTTGTATCTAGTTTAACTTTTAGGTAAATTATCGTTTTTTTGTGTTCTGGGGAGTTAAAATTGTTACACCAGTTGCTGTGAGAATAAAACTAGCAGTAGCCATCTTTGTTTTCCAGTCATTTTCGATTTTTCAACGATATATGTAAACATATGTGTACATGTTTTTTTCTAATTACTATTGATATTTATTCATTTTTTCGCCTTTGTTTACTTTGTTTTTCAATTATTATTTGATATTCGGAAGAAATATGGCAATATGGGATTACAGCCGATTAGGCTGCCAGCATGATCGAGGCCGACAGTAATTGTGGTGATGAAATGCCATATTTGTCAGTTTTATGTGACGTCATCACGCTTAGTTGACGTCATCAAAAAAATAAAAGACGTAACTTTGTAGGAAATTTCATTTTGAACAACTTTGTAATACATTACTATCTTCTACAAGCTACCAGTAACGAGTAATTAAAGTATAAATTACTAATTATGACGTCATTACAAATATTACAACTTCATCAAAAAAATAAAAATACCAATTTGTAGAAAATTATCTACTGGACAACTTTGTAATAGATTGTTTTTACCTAAGTCCAACAGTATTCGCAGCAAACAAGGTCAAAGCAACCTTACTCAAAAGTGCCAAAAACTGCAAAAGTTCCGTCGTCGTCAAAGGGTTAAAATAAATTGGCATAATTTCCCAAATATGGATATAACTCCCCAACAATTTCACTAAATCCCCAAAATAAGAATAAATTTTCAAAAGTGATATAATTCCCCCAAAAATACAATATTTTTGCGAGAATCCTATGAATTTATAAAATCTACTTACTGTATCACATTATGCAGTATAATTGGTAAGCTCAATCCCGAAATAATCAAATCGGCGAACGCCAGATTGACAATGAACAAATTTCCTGGAATATTCAAATTCTTTTCCTGAAATATCAATTGTTAAATGCCTAATAGGTAAAAATTACATACATTGAGATGTTCTTTTATGTTATTTTCCTAAAGACTAGTTTTTGCTATTTATCAACTAAGATGTGATGTACCGTATAGTTTACTTAACTGGACAAATATACAGATATTACAATTATTAAAAAGTCTTGTCATGCAAAATCTAAATAGCTTTCAAATTTTGCAATTTTTGATTAACATGCAACTGCCCAACTTTTTCTTATTATTATAGACGTTAAAAGTTTATAATAAACCTTTATGACACAAGCGTGCGTTAGCTACTAATTTCTAGAACTATCTAAAACCGGAAATAAGAAACCGTATATTTATACTGGTTCCAAACACTGTTAAACCTGACAAGGCCGAACAGTTTATTCATCGTTAACACAATTTAACAGACCTGAAGAGTTTTAGTTTTACTCTTTGTAAGGTAAAACCGTCCTATTTTCCGCGCCCAATGCCAAATTTATTACACTCTGTTGTTGTATATGATTGAGACGTTCCTTCAGTTTAAGTCAACCCATTAATCCAATGAGTTCAGAAAATGGCTTACCACAGAGCATAACCAAGTAGCTAGGAACCAGTTTTGATTCTACAACCTTTAGGCTAAAAGACAAAGCATTACGCCGCCGACCGAAAAACGTTTTTCTTCGTGTAAATCGACTAAAACGAAAAACAAAAACACGCTTACGATAAAAACGTTTTTGTCGCATGCGAGACAAAACACCTTTCTGGTATGAATCCAGCCTAAGAATGAAATAATTTTGGCCCATAATTCGAAAAGTGTGCCATTCCTGTTTTAACCTCCAACAAACAAAATCATCTTACCTTTCTAACTGAAACAATCACCAACGTATTTCCAAATATTCCCACAAGTATTAATATCGCCAAGATGATAATTTTAATCACAACTAACACAGTGAATCCATCATTCATAGCATCAGTTGTCCCATTGATTGGTGTAACAATGGTGTTTGTAATATCCGATATATTTTGCTCCATGATTTAAACAGTTGTACATGTGCACTATCTGATGTTAACTGTTAAATAAGAAATTGTATTAGTCTTTTAGTTTAGTTTATTAATGTATATAAAGTTTTTTTTTCCATTTATTATTTAAATTTATATATAGGTATGTTACTTACCTAGGAAATGTAATATGTTTTACTCATAAACCTATGACAAAATGTTTAGTTTACTAAACTGGAAAAATAGCATACAGATATAATACATTCATTAAACAGTAATCATCACGCAAAATCTGAATAGCTTTCATATTTTGCAATTTCTTCATATCAAAAAAGAAAAATTTAGTAATGAAATCTACAAAAGTTTAATACTGGGTTGCACTTAATTACACACTATTTTGCAAGATTCTGTAAATTTTCAAATTTAAATGCTTTATTTTTAAAATTATATATGCCTGCTAATCTGCTAGAGAAATGAAGAAGTGAATAAGCAACTAATCCATATATTTCATGCTGCTATCTTCACGCTGATTAAGTAAATCATTGTTTCCTTTACTGACTTAATTCTGAATCTTTGTCAAAACCACTTTTGATGAAATGTCATATAGAATTTTAAACGATTTCACACAACGTGGCCACACTTTACACGAAGTATTCCTTGCTTTCTAGATCTGCATTCACATGTGTGGAGGGCAATCTGAACTGGGAGCACTGGATAACATACTTCTGGCTGCCTGTGCATTTGATATTGGACAGGTGAGCAATTACCATAAATCCAATAAATGTAATTTATAGGATTTACGTTTTATTTATATTGTCATGTTTAAATAAATGATGAAGATTTATCACATGGGCAAATCTGGTAATAACCTTGATTGACATGGTAGGACCTTACACCACGTGCCCAGACCTTACACAGCACGGACACAGGTCAACCTTTCATGGCACGGCCATTCCTACGGTTATACCCATGCTATCAACGATTATATTTGATGACCTTTACTAATGTAGGTCACAATATTTTACTCTCATAATCCAGTTACAGGAGAATCCGCAGTGTATTAATTCTTTTTTTACCTAACCCCACGTATACTTTGCATCCATGCACAACACAAGATTACCCAACTCCCCACAAATCAAAGGTAAATTGCACAAATCTCCCATATTCCAGGTGATTCGTGAATGTTGTGACCACCTTAGCAGTTGGTGGCTTCCAGTGCATTTATACGACCTCCTTCACGCTAATGGATTGGTGCAGTCACAAACTAACGAGTTAGTACCTCTGTTTTGACTATATTTCTCAATTGTATCAAGTGCTAGAACAACTCTCATTTTGCCATTTACTACTCGATTTTATCTTAATTTGCATATGTGTTCGTGCTTTTCAGAAGCAAAAACCTATAAACAAACTTTTCCACTCTATCTCAATCTAAAAGTTCAGTTTTAATTTAATAGCTCGCTATATATACAAGGGTGCAGCATGACTAAATATAGATGTGTTTTATAATACTGCACAAGACCCTGTCAATTTATTATCCTGTAAAATATAAAAGAGACCAGATTGTAAGTGCCTCATTGTCTGTGAAATTTGCAGTGTCGGGTAATTTTGTAACAAGAAAATACAAACTTGCCTTTTCTTTGATATGGAATATGTTAATAAAAAAAATAAAACATTTTTTTTAGTTAATTTATTTTTTTTATTTTAGTTATGTTTTTATTATTTTTTGGCCATACTTTACACTATTGCTCTGTTAGTTAATTCTGTTGTTGTAAACTCTAGATACGAAACTGAACTTCACGAAATACTGATTCTTCGGTTCGTTGAGAGCCTTATAAGTGTTGAGAGTTACTGGAGTGTGGTGGCCGGTTATCTGGCGAACTGTGGTCCACGGTCCATGCAGTATCTAGCGCTGTTTGTGCAGAGAATCCCATTAAGTTCCGAGAAAAAAGCGTCAAAAGTTCTTCGTTTGTGCGAAAAACACAACCTGTCTAATGAAGGTGCGTATTTGTTGTTTCTTTTAATATACCCAGATAACCTTTAATTTGATTTAGAAATAATAATAGTAAAGAAAACGTACATGTTATGATAGCATAGCATTAAAAATTGCATGAACAAGGGTCAAACGGTCATCATAAAATAGCTATGTCTGCTAGTTTCTGGGAAATCAATGTCCAAAATAGGCTTGTATGTTACAATGTGCAGTATGGTGGTATGCAGTATTATATGCCATGTCACCTCACCGCAATTAACCCCCTTGTTTTTGTGTGCACCCACACCTTAAATTGGCGAAACTGTTCAGTTTGCAAATAGGAATCTGAAAAGAAGGTGAAATACAGGAACAATGCGATTAAGAATGGAAGTCATGCAGAACGTAAATAACACAATTAAACATGTTTTCTTAGTAATCCAGAACTGCAAATATAGTACATGGATGCAAAAATCACCCCAACACAGCTTTGTTTCATAAGTCTGGTTTAAAAAAACAATTTTTCCTACAATAACAAGTGCCAGAGCTGGGACTGATTTACTAAAACACTTGTACTTGCTATTTTTACTCTCTTATTTTAGTGCAAACCCTTTTACAATTTTCCTGACTGTTCTACTGATCAGCTTTTCAACTTAAACTCAATATTCCATCTGCAGCACACAGCATATGCAGGCAACTATCTCTTCAAGCATTAAGAGAGAAAAGAACTGGAGCTGCCTTGTCCTGGTGCATTAAATCAAAGGTGAAAACAAATATTTATGAGCAAAAGCATTAAAACGTTTTAGACATGGCAGTTTCCAAATTTTACTATTAATTAACACTCTTATCTATATATTAATTATTATGTTCCAAAGACTTAACTCACAAAAAAGCAAATATATTTGGATATAAGCAATAGAACAGTTTGGAAATATCAATTTCTAAATTTGACTATTTTACGCACTATATTTTTTATATCAATAATTACATTGTATATAACTTTCAAAAAAGAAAACTTTTTGATATAAGCAATAAAACATTCGGAAAAAGGCAAATTCAAAGTTGACTATGTTTAACTCTTATTATTCTACAATTCCAATAATTACATTATAACTGAACTTAAAGCTTAATATCTTCACTGTAAAAATTTGTAATTCTAAAATTTTAAAAATTTGTAATTCTAAAATAAGGCCAGTTTTTCATTTAACGGTGACCTTTCCAGTTTGGTTTAAACTGTTTGAACTTACCAGTAGGGGTCATTCTGTAAGACTCCTGTCCAAATTTTAACTGTTTCTGCAATTCCAAAATATTTAATTCTAAAAATCACGGTTTACTCAAATCCAAGATATAAGCTATGTCACCATCTATTGTTTTGCATGATTACTAACCAGAACACTCAAGGCAAAGTGATAAGACGCACGTCATACTACAGCGATCGTATCCTGCAATTTTCCAAGTAATCGACCAATTTAACGCGCAGGACACGTCACTGGCGATGCACATAGCAGACAGGATGCTCAATACCTACGCCAAATCAGGGGTTTTCCCTAACATAGACCTGATCGACTATCTCGGGCCAACAGTACTGGTATCGGAAAGATTGACATTCTTAGGTGAAACTTCATGCATTTTGGATAGTTTGAAAAGTAGCACATGCATAAAAGTATGTGACACAAAAAAACGCAAAAAGGAATTTAAAAAGTAGTATGTTTACTAATTAAAAGTATGTGATACAAAAAAATATGTTCTACATTTTATGCATGACAGTATGCATTTATAAATATTTAGTATATAACATAACATACATATAAATCACAATTCTAATAATATTTGAATAATTGTATTTGAGAGCTATTTAATCTGCAATCTTTTTCACTCCCCCCTTCCATATATGTCTCTCTTTTTCTTGAACACAAAATATTCTAATGAAGCAAGTATAATTAATCAAATTTACAGAACACTGTAATTAGAACTGTAAAAATTGCTTTAGGCCAGTTAGGGTTCAAACTGCCCGGAATGTAGATTTTTACAGTACTGCCCGCAATAGCTCTGCCAGACTGTGGGCATAGGGTAGGGATCAGAAACCCCTGGCGAACAAGTCACTTGTGGCATGCCTGAGGTTTTTTATGACGCGCCGTGTGATTGGGCGCACACACAAAATTTATATGAACAACTGCAAACTTAAACTGACTGTTACAAAACTTAACTGTCTATAATATATCAAATATGAATAATTAAATAAATTTTGCCTTATCCGCTTATTATTTTTCAAATTATGTAGTTGACTATGCAAACCATACATAACAATGGTTGGCTCACAAAGTTGCTCTCATTATGGTAATATTAACAAACTAGCACACTGCAGTTAAAGGTTGGCGACCACTAGCATAAGGTAATCTGATGATTAAACCTTGTTTATGTTGCTTGTTTTAGCAGTGATAAAAAACATCATATCTTATGCCAGGGGTTGGCAAACTTTTACATGCAGTGTGCCAGTTTGTGGATAATATCATAATAAAAGCAACTCATTTCTTATTTTTATCCTTTTAAAAGCTCTTAGCTTTATTTTTCTTTAATATCCAGGCAAATACAGAGACTTCCACAAGCTATATGCTGACGCACAATATAAAGAGGCAGGCGATCTTTTGCTTAGTTTACTCGTCTCTAAGATTGCTCCTATAGAGTAAGTCCATTCAATATCATACGTTTGCTGTGTTTCAGTGGAAATTAAATATTTACGAGGTTTTATTATTGAAATTCTATTAGGAGAACAATAATTAGGTGGATTGTAAGTAGGGGGAATTTTTTATGACCACAGTTGAATTATTCATGTTCTTTTGCTGTAATGATAAATTGACTATATATATCTATATATTGCTCCATATAGATATATTTAAATATAAATCTCAGGTCTTAATGCAAATTGTTTGAGTCATTTAATAAAGATTTTTTTGTGCTTAGATTGTTAATTTTTAGGCTATATTTAATAATTTTAATGACGTGATTTACGGACTGTTTTACCATATTTTTTTCAAAATTTAATTCTATGCTATTTGGTTCAAGAGCAAAAAAATAATAAAATAAAACTAAAAAATCACTGTATTCTCGGCTAACTATATACCTTGTGTACCCCTGTATATGGATAAACCAAACTTGTCTAGATTCTGGCCTTCATTAATTATGGATTGCTTACCACTATTGGACAAGGATGACCTCATATATGGCGTGGAAGAGACCACCAGTCTACTGTCATGTTTAAATACTTTGGAACAAAATGAGAAGGTAAGTAACCCAAGCATAATGTATGGAGTTGGTGGATAGTCTGACCAAATCTCATAAAGCCAATATAGATTTGTAATATCAAGATGGTTTAAAATGTTAATTTTACATGTTTTTATTAATATTTTTATGCCATGTTTTTTTAGGTTTTCTAATCTTTCTTCTTAACTTTTTTCGATTATTTTTGTGGAAAAAATAATAAACTACACAAGTCAGAACTCAGAACAAAGAAATATTCCAAGTCTTCTAAAAATCATGGAAATATATTGGCTTTTTTCCCATTTAATTAATTGTGGTGCGTTTTGCTGTTCTGTGTGGTCTGATCAACCAAAGGGCACATGGTTCAAATCTTAGTAATTGCCGTTTCAATATATTTAATGAGCTTTCCTTTAACTTATTTAAAATATCTAAAGAAAATCGACTTACGATTAATAATTTATTCAAATAAGATACTGATAATGCTGTAATGGCAAAAATTAGAGCTGGGCGTAAATGCCATACCCTGTAATTAAGATATTGAATACTATTCATGTAATAATCCGGCCTACCAAGAACTTTATTTTCCCACATCTGGCCTGCCGACTAGAGAAGTTGCTAGTTTTGAATATAGGACAGGATGTGTATGTTTGTTTAGCACTTTAATGGAAAATGCAAGGAGCACATTGGTAATCAATGCACCTACCAGCGTTATTGAAGATATTGCAGTGTGTTTTGTATGATTTACACGTTCCTTAAATTTTGTAAAACCCATTAATCTGCTGGGTTCAGGCAATGTCCGTTAAGTACCTTGCCAACTGACTAGCTGGTGACCGGTTTTGATCCTGCAACCCCTTGCCTGAAATACTAACTGACATGATTGATTCGACTAGAGCTTATGAACTGGACAATGTAACAGTATTGTCAGATTTAAACGATATTTAGAAAATTTGATGGTCATTTTCATATAACCTACTGTTTTCTAGGTGTTTGCAAAATTGTCCGAAACCGAAAGAAGCAACCATCTAAAGAGAATGGAACATCTACGACCTGCATTGATCAATAACTTGGCGAAAGCCATTGTATCCTAGTATTACCGTACACTGCCAATTGTAATAAATAATCTCTGTCATATGTTTTGTATGTGTTGGTACGATAGGAAAATACTAGAGGTATTTCCCTATGATCACAAATTAGAAACAAAAATCGTTTCTTAGAAACGAAATGAGAAACAAAAATTTGTAAATGCATGCAAAAGGATAGACGCTACCGTTTCCTAGGTAATTTTTTTATTTCTTTTAAAATTCAAATTGAAGCAGCCATTCAAGCGCTATGCACAAAATAGCTATTTTTTTAGAAAAAAATACCGGCTTTTAACTTTCCTGGGTAATTCCCCTGGATTTACCACCAAAAACTTTGGTTTCTACATATTTAGACCATGTTGTCCAACAAATTACCAAGTTTCATTGCGATTTCATTACTCCTTCTAGTAGATGTTGGGGCGACATGCCATGCGGGTCAAGCGTTTGACAAAAAAAAGAAAAAACAATATGTCCCATTTTTCCAAATGGTCCCCATAATTAGGAACTTAGCAAAAGCCATTAAATTCTTCTTGGCTCTCCATACTGTAAAATTTAATAAATAACCTTTGTAATTTGTACTTTTTATTTTGTATGTATTGTTACGAGGGAAAACGGTAGGAAAAATCTCTTAATTGCACAATTAGTGTTCTAAGAATTACTGTTAAATATATCTGAAATTACATTGAGCTTTTCATCAATGCTTGCATCAACATGGGATCGTTAGAACTGGTCAACCAGCTACCACCATCCGCAACCAGCACGGTCCCGGTGACATAAGATGCAGCTGGACTGACGAGGTACATTACGCTGTCAGCGATTTCAGTCTTTAGTCCCCATCTTTGAAGTGGAATGGATTTTTTCATTAATTCTGCTCGATCACTTTTGCCACCTGAATAAAATGTAGAGTGGGTAGAATAAGAAAGGATAGTTGTGTGCCTTTTATCATGCTACCTGACTGTTCACACCTTACTCATTAATGTCAACCTTGGTAGATTAGTGCGGCACCTTTTCCAGCGAATGGTTGCAGTTTATAAACTGGTCGTTGCCTGAACCCAGCGGATTAACCCTTTAACTGCCGCTGTCGACTTGAGTCGACAGCGCCGAAAATTGCATAAATGGAAAAGTATACGGCCGATTTTGATCAGTGAGATGGCGCTGGAGAGCTGAATAATTTCTGCGTTTACCAATATAAGATGATATATAGGTTTGCATTTGAATTTTTTTAGTTATTTAAGTTTTAAAAAACATATAACTATATGTGTGGTTTTGGTTGTTTTAATTAGTTTTAATTACTGTTTTAGTCCCCGATTAGTTTTCAACTATTGTCGTCATGGTTCGCTTGTTTAGTTTGAAAACAATCCATTCGTTTTTCGCTTGTACATTTTGGATTAGGCCATTTTTTGAGCTTTTGGAGGGTAAAAACAGATATTCTGTTGAAGAAGCTGCCCTTTTGTTGGCTGATAGTGATTCTGGAAGCAGTTGTGCTTCATTTTCAAGTAGTTCTAGCAATGAAGAACCTTTTTGAAGATGTTTTCCATCAGTCTTGTTTTCCTGTGGCCATGTGTCTGTGTTTCATTTGGCGAAAGTAAAAAAAAAAAAATTGATTTGCGTATTACGACGTTATCAGTCAAGTTGTGAGGTCATCACAAAAAGAGTAATACAAAAATGGTCCAAAGATAATCATAAATAACTTTTCTACATACTGTTTTGTTTGTAAATGAGAAAAAAAGATAGTTTTTGTTGATCTAAATAGAAACACATGACGTCATTGCACAATGCATGACGTCATCAAAATTTTACTAATGTAAAACAAAAGAAAATTTATTACTGAACAACTTTTCTGTCGATCATTTCATGCTTACATCAATAGTTTTTTGTACAGAAGCTTCTAACCTAAGGCAACTTAGCCGAAAAATCAACAAAAAAACAGCCGGCAGTTAAAGGGTTAATGGGTTCTACCAAATTAAAGAAACAAGTGAATCATACACAACACACTGCAATAGCTCCGGTAACCCGACGATGGGTGCGAGATGATCTGACGATTGCCCGTGTGTTAACCCCCTTGGTTTTCACAGGATATACATTTAAATCCTATCCTAAAGCACTTAGTGGATTAATGTGTTTAAATAAAAATAAAAGTAAAGCTCAATTATACACATCACACTGCAATAACTCCAGTAACCCAACAATGGGCATGAGGTGATCTGACTATTAACATAGTAGAAACGCTCCACTTCATAACTACTGATGATTCCCCCCATACAACAACATCCATATTCTCTTTCACGC
>CH001990.1:897252-909131 GCA_000149265.1 Ciona savignyi
TCGATGCCCCCAAAGAATGATCTTACCAACGGTAAATATTTATCAAAATACTTTTAAAATACGTTCTTTGTAAGTTTAAAAGTTAAAAATGCTTACTTGTTCTGGGTTAGAAGCAGGCAAGCCTACTTTTTACTCTTCGGTGAAATCTGAAGAGAAATATAAAACACCATTAGCGTGAGTCGAGCCATTTAACTAAGATTATAAGAACCGGTTGTGCAAGTCATGCGGTCAACTTACTGGTTTTACTTTGCAATATTCAAGAAATTAATTACTTTGGAAACCAAAATGTTTATATTTTAAAGAAAATGAGTTCAAAATAATACAAGTATATCTAATCATTAATAAAACATATGAATTTAAAAATATATGACCTTCAAGTTGTTCTTCCACGTCTTCTACGCCATCATTTAAATTGGCGGAATCGTCAATTTCATTTTCCTGGGGTTCCTCAGCTGCAAAGATGGTTTTTAAGGGTAAGGTTTAGCTTCGTATATAGCCACAACGCCGTATACATAAACTTAGATTGTTGCTTACAATATCGTCTCCAACAATGTCTGCGTCTTCTTCTCCAATAGTGTCTGCGTCGATAGAAGCGACGAGATTCCCCACTGTCGATGAGGAGCATTAGAGCCAAGAGCACGGTGAGTAGCAAAAGCTTGTTCATCTGCAGGAAAAGCGGGTTAGCTTATATCTAAGTGGATTCACTTTAAATATGACTTACCTTGTACTTGTCGTTTCAAAGTGAATAAATCCATGTGTTTGCTTGCTTCATTTATAGCAAATTAATTTATGGCTGGACTGACAGGATTTTGAATCTCTTCCTGTCATTTCCAATTCAAATTTAACTGGATTCAACTGTTTCTGGTAAACGCCCCTCTGGACTTGATTGTATTCGTGGAACTTAAGTCAACGGCGGAAATCAATAAGCAGACTCTGCACCCGACATGCC
Organism: Ciona savignyi; assembly: GCA_000149265.1. Classification (NCBI taxonomy): domain Eukaryota; kingdom Metazoa; phylum Chordata; class Ascidiacea; order Phlebobranchia; family Cionidae; genus Ciona; species Ciona savignyi. The sequence continues at coordinate 898,202 of CH001990.1, forward strand.
ATCCCAGTAAAGCGCTTTCTACCAAACACCAGAATAACGGAGATGGACTTTATTATCAGAGGAAATCCGAACTTTAAATGACTGAAACTCAATTAAATTTGTAAAGACTTAGACTTATTGATTTTGTTAATTGTTAAATTTTGTTACTAAGTTATATTCAAACATTAATTTGGGATAGGATATTCATGCTTATTCCCGTGAGTGGGAAAACCAATGGGGTTAACACACAGGCAATCGTCAGATTACCTCGCGCCCACCGTCGGGTGACCTATTGCAGTGTGTTGTATGTGATAGACACACTCCTTTAATTAAGTAGAACTCATTAATCCGCTGGGTTCAGCCAATGTCCGTTAAGTGTCTAGCCCAAGTACACAACCGACTAGCTAGCGACCAGTTTCAAACCAGTAACCCTTGGGCTGCAATGTGACGCACTTAACCACTAGACTAATCTGTTATCCCCGTGAATAGGAAAACACACTGGGCATTATTATCTGATTGAAAATCGTCAGATTACCCCTGCTCATCGTCGGCTTATAGGAGCTATTGCAGTGTGTGGTGTATAATTGAGATGTTTCTTTAATTTGAAACTTATCATATCACTGGGTTTAAGCAATGTCCGTTAAGGGTAACGATTGCTGCAAAATATCTACTGCAAAACATTTTTCACAGAATTTAACAATTACCAAAATCCAAGTCTTTCTAAATTTAATTGAGTTCCAGTCATTTAAAGTTCGAATTTCCAATGATATTAAAGTCCATCTCTGTTATTCTGGTGTTTGGTAGGAAGCGCTTACTGGGATGGCATGTCGGGTGCAGAGTCTGCTCATTGATTTCCGCCGTTGACTTAAGTTTCACGAATACAATCAAGTCCAGAGGGGCGTTTACTAGAAACAGTTGAATCCAGTTGAATTTGAATTGGAAATAACAGGAAGAGATACAAAATCCTGGCAGTCCAGCCATAAATTAATTTGCTATAAATGGAGCAAGCAAACTCATGGATTTATTCACTTTGAAACGACAAGTACAAGGTAAGTCATATTTAAAGTGAATCCACTTAGATATAAGCTAAACCCGCTTTTCCTGCAGATGAACAAGCTTTTGCTACTCACCGTGCTCTTGGCTCTAATGCTCCTCATCGACAGTGGGGAATCTCGTCGATTCTATCGACGCCGCAGACATTGGAGAAGAAGAAGACATTACGTTAGAAGACGCAGACATTGCCGAAGACGATATTGTAAGCATACGATATATTAAGCAACAATTTAAGTTCATGTATACAGCCTGGTGACTATGTACGACGCTAAACCTTACCCTTAAAATCCTATCTTTGCAGCTGAGGAAGTCCAGGAAACTGAAATTGACGATTCCGCCAACTTAAATGATGGCGTAGAAGACGTGGAAGGACAACTTGAAGGTGAGATATTTTTAAACTTCATATATTTTTATTAATGAATAAAGAAACTTGAATCATTTTTGGACGCGATTTCTGAGATATACAAGAATGCAAATTTTCGAATCATTTTTTGAATAAAACATAGTAAAAATAAGTTAAATGGCCGCCGGGTCAGCACATCTGTCTCAAATAACACCTAGTAAAACGGCTCGACTCACGCTAATGGTGTTTTATATATTTATATTCAGATTTTACCGAAGAGTAAAACAAAGTAGGCTTGCCTGCTTCAAACCCAGAACAAGTAAGCATTTTTAACTATCAAACTTACAAAATAGGTATTTTAAAAGTATTTTGATAATTATTTTCCGTTCGTGTAAGATCATTCTTTGGGGCCATCGATGGGGAGATTTCCTGTGCAGAACAGCCAACCCCAGTCGATCCGACGATACTGATTCTAGTTTCTGAACGACTAAACTTCCATGCCCAATATAATAACCCCACACGCCACACCCTACAATCACTTTTGCAATTCGATTGTGCGCATGTGATATTTTTAATAACTTTCGTTTCCCACCCATTAGATAGAGGCAAACGATTCATACCAAGATAATGTTACAACAATATATAACTTTTTTCTTGCCGATTCGATATAAAAATGTTAATACTATTGTTATGTTACAGGTACCGGATTTATTTGTGTACTGTGTCGTATATTGGGTTGTTAATAAATAAAAAAACATATCTTGTTGTAGTAAATGTCAATTTAAAGCAAAGGTGAGAAAAGGCGTCCAAACAATTATTCTCCCTGTTTCGGCAGCGCCGTGTGCCTGATGTTTCAATCTTTCGGCAGAATTCAGCCTTTACGCGCCACTCTGTTTTGGTCGTGTATTACAATAACTTTGACATAGGATAGGATATTCATCTTTATCCCCGTGAATGGGAAAACCAATGGGGTTATCACACGGGCAATTGTCAGATCACCTCGCGCCTTTTCCATGCAAAGGAAAGGTAACGTATCGCATCCCATACCCAGTCATGCGGTTCAATTGGTGATGCGTGCGATGACGTAAAATAAACTGGGGACAGAACACTGTCTCTCCATTTCAAACTAACCTCAAAAAAGCTGCCAATCAAAATCCTGCCACAGAAAGTCCTATTTTTTTCACAATTTAAAATTGAAGCTTGAATCTGCAACCGGAACCCCAAACCTTCTAAAGTTTTATTTAAAAAGTTTGAGCCCGTACCCTTTTATACACCGGAAACTTTTTCCTAGTAAAACACCTAGGAATGCACAATTAATACCTTTATTTCACGAAGCTCTGCTTTACTGTTACATGCGTTGTAGCCCTAGAAAATACCTTCAATTTAGTGTATAGTTTATATACGATAACCGCGGGGTGCTATAGGCTATAAACAAAGAATGGTATAATCTAAATCTTAATGGGCCGTCATTTTTGCTGATCTTAAAGTTGTTTTTTGTTGTCTTGTTAGGTTAGACGTTGGAGCGATAGCTATGCGTGATCTAACTGATTAGTTGAGTTCTTTAATACGTCGCCTTTCAGCCGAAGGTTCGTAACTGGTCGCTAGCTAGTCGGTTGTGTCCCTGGACAAGGCACTTAACGGGCATTGCCTGATCCAAGCGGATAAATGGGTTCTATCAAATTGAAGAAACGTGTGAATCATACACAACATACTACAATAGCTCCGGTAACTCGACAGTGGGCGCGAGGTAATCTGACGATTACCCGTGTGTTAACCCTCTTGGTTTTCCCATTCACGGGGATAAACATGAATATCAATGTTATGTTCGATATTGCTTTATATATTAACATCATCTATGGTAATCGTTTTTTATTGTTTATGTAAATTGCAAGGGCAGGGGCGATAATATAACATAAAATCGAATATAATGTTGATATTAATTTAACGAAGGAGCAATTCCGTCGTCCCAGTTGATCCACAGTCCGGGCCAGCGCATTTGAAGACAGCTCTCTAGCGCCGAATCGTGGCTCTTAGTGCAGCCCTCTTGCCAGTCGATCTGGCGAGCAGTGCCGCGCCGAAAACGAACCTGAAAAACCTTTGTTTATCGACCCCAACACAGGAGGAAAATATTGATCTCGGCGCGAGTGCTGAATGGAGCAAAGATGAACTCGTTCAGCATCACGAAGTCGAAAACGAACTTTAGTACATTAGGTATAGAAAATAAGATTTATTACCATGAATGGGAAAACGCAAGGGGTATTAACGCACGGGTATCGTCAGATTACCTTGTACCCACCGTCACCACAGCTATTGCAGTGTGTTTTGTATGATTGAGACGATCCTTTAATTTGATAGAACCCATCTTTTTAATTGGTTTACAAAATTTCTGTTAAATGTCCTGCCCAAGGACACAACCGACTAGCCAGCGACCAGTTTCGAGCCTGAACTTTTCGACTGAAAGGAAACACACTAAACCACCAAGCTACGAAATGCGTATAATATCTGGTTTTATGCTTTTAAGTACTGAGTAAAAAATTTCCTTTTTTTATGCTTCTTACAATGATGCAACTTCTAACTTCACACGATAGCCTGGCCGAATAGCTTGGTGGTTTTAAATGTCGCCATTGAAGCGAATGGTTGCAGGTTCGAAACAGGTCTCTAGCTAGTTAGTTGAGTATTTTGTCAAAGCACTTAACGCACATAATCTGGACCCACTGAATTAATGGATTGAACTGAAATAAAAGATCTTAGCCCTATATAACACACTGCAACAGCTCTAGTAACTCAACAATGGGCAAAAGCATATCCAACAATTGCCTGTGTAATACCCTCCCCGATTATCCCCCTCACGGACATAGAATTAATAACATATATCCTATTTTCAGCAGTGTCTGAAAAACTAGGTTATTGTTCCAAGATTTGAAATTAATTGTAACAGAATAATTGCCCACTTACTTTACCATCACTTGAGGATTGTGTCAAACCATTGTAATGTACAAGTTGAAAGTTCAGTGGTTTTGGTGCCTGAGGAATTTAGGTAAATTGGTAAATATTTTTTTTGTTGCTACAATTTGGTATTAAATTTACCCTAGGGTAGCATTGATTTCAGTAAGTTTAGCTTAGTAGTGAGTGAGTCGACTTGACTATGAAAGGTTGCAGGTTCGAAACTGGTCGCTAACTAGTTAGTTGTGTTATTGGGCAAGGCACTTAGCGGACATCGCCTGAACCCAATAAAAGTAATGGTTATAACTATAATGAAGGAACATCTTAATCATAAACAACACAGTAAAATAGCTCGGGTAACCGACGGTGGGCGTGATGTAATCTGACTATTATCGCCTCTTGTGTTTTCCTATTCACAGGATAAACATGAATATCTGATCCCAACATACCGCAATAGACCGGGAGAAAGCTTTCATCATATAATTTCATGATTGCTTGTGTGTTAACAACCCTTGTGTTAAACTCAGACACTCTACTTTAATTACTATTTACTATACAACCTACCTATGACAGACATACAAAGTCAATAACAAAAAGGTAATGAACTAATTTCTAAAAATATTGCTTAAAATTGAATGAAGCTTCTTCTACCTCATTTTGAAAGAATTCTTGGAAAAACTTGGCTCTGATGATAATTCCCAATTCTTCAGGGTCCAGGTTCCCAATCATCAGTTTGATGCTGAAATTAATTTTTACACTTTTATTTCACCATAAAAAAAATATTTAAATGGAAACAGGTAATGTAAATTTAACACTTTTTAATCCGGATATTTGGAAATTGAAAATAAAATAACTTAAATATCTACTGTTAACTTAACGAATTAACCATCGGTTAATTCAAGATCAACCAAGATCGTTTCAATTAAGATACTGACTTTTAGTTTTCCATGATATGCATAAAACGCAACAGAAAACTTTAAATCAAATTTAATAAATGTTAAACCTTGACTAAAATTGTGCAAGCACGACCCAGTACCGAGGGGCAGTCAGCTTTATTAGATAAACGAAGTAACTATCAAATAATAGTCCTGCTGCAGTTACTTGATTATACCAGGGTGAAATGCCACCACAGGCATCAAGACCTATAATTTCCTATCTTCTGTCATAATTAGATCAAATCTGATTACAAGTTAGATAAAACCCCACGACATGCAACTAATGAACTTACTATTCAGGATCACAGACTAGGTTTACCTCCTCCATAATATCTTTAAGTGCATCGCATGGTATGAACCCGTTGTCTGAAAGCATGAGTTGTTACAGACACTTATTTTGTTATATGTAAGATTAAATTAAACAAATTGATCAACTATTTAAATTGAATAAAAACCTTGGGTTAAGGCATTTAATGGAAATTTTCTGAATGCAGGGGAATAATGGGTTGTACTACATTAAAGGAACGTCTAAATCATACACAACACACTGCAATAGCTCCGGTAACCCGACGATGGGCACAAGGTGATCTGACGATTGCCTGTGTGTTAACCCCCTTGGTTTTCCCATTCATGGGGATAAACATGAACTTCTTAACCAATACTAAGATGAAAAACAGCTTTATGTATGATGGAAATAGCAGGGTTAAATAAACATTTTGATTTCAGCTTCAATCATTTTTAGCATAGAGAGTTTGCCTAGCAAAAAACACATATTAAGCACAAAAAAGTCTAGCATACGTTAAGCCTGTTTTGAGGCTTATTCGAATCTAGCCGTTTTTTATGTTCCACAATTTAAATTGAATATACGAAAAATATATCGCATAAATGTGTATTTTAGCGTTAAAAGTTTTAATTTTAACCAACCTTTACCCCCCAAAAAATAGACGAGTAAACAATAACTTTGTGGGATAACTAAGTTATTTGCTAAGGAATTAAACTATAAATGAAGTAACTGTCAATCACCTTCCGGGTCGAACTTATCAAACGCTTTGTGAGCTTTTTGTACTTCACTCTCTTCCGCTACTAGTGTTGTGTCTAATGAGAATACCAGGGACAAATGGGTCTCGCTTCCCACAAGCCAGACTGGATACAGTGGTCGTTTGAGAAGGTTTCCAACTTTCAGGTAGCGTAACTGCTCAAGCAGAGTCAAGAAACCAATGGAAACTGGATTGGTAATTCCACGCAGTTCTGGAAATGAAATTGAAGCTTTATTGAGGTGTCATGGAAAAGATATTTTTGGGTTGTATAGCAAACATGGGCAAACTACGGCCTGGTTACCAAATCCAACATGACATGCCTTTTATACTCACCCACCCAGATGTTATCGACACGTTGCAAGACTAAATAGCGATTTCACAGCTAAGTTATGATGTCACAGCTGTACTTATGCGTCGCTTGATGCAACAAAGCTTTCTGAGTTTTAGTATTGTACTGAATTTCTTAGTGTTTTTTATCAACAGTGACAAACTATATGCACGTGGTGGCTTCAGGTGGATTTTATTTTAAAATAAAGTTTTAGTGCTACCTCATTTTTTCCAAAAAAATATAAAAAAAATATACACCTAAATAACCATCATATTAACCATAAAGACACCTAAATAACCATAGACAACTGAATAATCATAAAGAGAAGAAATAGAACATAAATAACCATAATGGTTAGAGTTGAAAATTAAAAATCTTTGATGCATTAACCAAAAACAAGAGTAATAAACAAGAACTCACTTAAACCACCGACGTCTCTATCTCCATCAAATACATTCGACACTGCTTGACCACATATCATCAGGTTGATTAAATTCTGACTTGAAAAATAAAAACACAGTTGAACATTTTTGATGTTGGCTTGGAAGATGCAAAGAGGTGCAATGTCGGAAAATGGGATAGGATATAAATGTTTGACTACTTGAGTTGGAAAACCAAGGGGGTTAACACACAAGAAATCGTCAGATCACCTCGTGCCCACCGTCAGGTTACCGGAGCTATTGCAGTGTGTTGTGTATGATAGGCATGTTTCTTCAATTTGGTAAAACCCAATAATCCGCTGCGTTCAGGCAATGTTCGTTAGGTGCCTTGACCAAGGACACAACCTTCTAGCTAGCACTTAGTTTCGAACATGTACCCCCACCCCTCAACTGAAAGGCGTCGCACAAAACCAGTTGACTAATCAGCGAAGGCAGAAAAACGCAAAAAGATGTTAAAAAATGTAGCTCAGGCCTATCCATTTAGTACAATAAACATTAGCAATAACAGACCCAAAACCCAAACAACATGGTTAAAACTTACTAGATTTACCTTCCATGGCCATGTATTGGGTCCACCAATGATATTTCTGGGTTATCCATTTCGTTTAAAATGTTATTAATTCCCTGTGAAAATATAATATAGCTGTGAGCAAACATTCAATTACTTGCAAATTATACTATTTGATGTTTGACATATATATAGCTGAGTTAAATTAAAAGATTTAACTTTTGTTAATATATTAAAACTATTTTTATAAAACTTATTGTATATGGTAATGGTGAGTAATAAAAGACTAACGCAATTAACCAATCACACACTATAAAATCGGATTGTGTGGTGGCATACTCATCGTCTTTCTTTATTGGATAAAATGGGATATTCATGTTTATCCACATGAATGGGAAATGCAAAGGGGGTAACACACAATCAATCATCAGATCACCTCGCACCTACCGTCGGGTTACCGGAGCTATTGTAGTGTTCTGGTCAGGAAATGTCCGTTATGTGTCTGCTCAAGGACACAATCGTCAGATCCGTCGGGTTACTGGAGCTATTTCAGTGTGTTGTGTATGATTTAGATGTTCCTTGAATTTGGTAGAACCCTGGGTCCGTTAAGGACCTTGCCCAAGGAATTAACCGAATAGCTAGCAACCAGTTTTTAATCTGCAACCCGTTAATAATGATAGGCGATGCATTAACTCCCAGACTGATCGGTCTGAAGAGTATACCAGCACAGAGCACACATTCTTATACATATGCAGAGCACACATTCTTATACATATATATAGCAGAAAATCAATTACATGTCACAGTGGATATATAATAAATGTGCGTTATGTAATATTAGAAACTTAAGTTCTATACAGATATGCACGAACATATAGCTGTATTATAAAATTATCTACCACATTGTGCACTTGGTGAAGTAAAAAAAAAATGTTTAATAGTAAAAACCCTTAAAAATATGTATAATAAGAGGTGTAAAGAAAATAATAAATTCCCCAAAATAAATTTCCAAAAATGTGTTATACTTTTTGGTATTTTTAAGCTTAATTGAGGCATTTCTAAAAAAAAGAATCAGGACTTTTGATTAAGACCAGGTTATTAAACATCCTATACATTATTGTTCAAGATCAGACATTTCATTGACTGAAAATAAAAACTCTCTATCTGTCACCACCAGCGATTTATAATTAACAACAACTAAGAATACAATCTATATAATTACCTTTGATAATACAATCGAGTACAATAGCTTCACAACGCCAAACATAGAATAAAACTCAGATATGTTTTCCGATAAAAGTGTTTTCAGGCTTTCTTTGTTCGAACAATGTAATAATCTGTAACATTCAACAATAAAACAAACAGTTTTTAATAACTACTAGAATGAATCTTACATTTATTTAAATTATTAAGGAAACACGTTTTGAAAGTGGCAATTGAATTTCTGAATACATGAAAATAGGAGAAAATTGTTATGACTTAAACTTACAGTATTAGCATAATATTAAAACATCGCATAGTCTTATCTTGGCAAATTAGTAAAATAGAAACCAAAACAGAAAAACAATGCAATTCTTATCCAATAATTTTCACCAGTGCAATAAAACTTAGTTGACTCACTTTATACTACCATGGAAAATAGACAATGAAACACATTTTTCATTAATTGTTTGACTAGTTGCGGCTACATCTTCAGTATTTAATCCAATTTGTTCTGTAACAAAAACAAAATATTTGATTGTTTAAATTATCAAATTATAAAAAAAATAGTTTTACGATATTAGATGAGCTGTTTAGGCCTATGCTTTGGTCAAGAAGTTATCCAAAGTTAAATCTTTATATTAATTTTTCTAGCAAAAAAAAACAATATAAATGCTATATCTACAGTAGGCTATTTAATACAGTGGTTCTGTAATAAAACATTAGATTGTTTAAATTATTAAAGAAAACAATTTTTAATATTGTTACGTTACTTCTGTGCTTAAGCAGATATCCAAGGTTAAATCTTTTTATTATTTTTTAAAAGAAAAATACAAATGAAAATCACCCATAAAATTTTATTCTAGTTAATATATCATTATCTACTACTAAAGCGAAGAGGTACATACCATTACGGGCACATTTTTTCATGATTTGGTTGAATAAACATAGACAGTAATTATAATTAATTAGGAGAAGATAGGTTATTCATGTTTTTCCCTATGAATGAGAAAACCAAGGTGTGTTAACACACGGATAATTGTCATATAACAAGAGAGCTATTGCAGTGTATTGTGTATGATTCACATGTTCCTTCAATTTTTTTGCAATCACCTGTTCATTCAAATAACACACATTAATCCACTGAGGTCCGGCAATGTTTGCACAAGGACATAACTGAGTAGCTAGCAACGAGTTTCGAATCTGCAACCTTTTGGCTGAAAGGTGACATACTTACCCACCAAGACTAATGTATTGTTAGTATTTAAAATACATTAAAGCAGCAGTAATGGCATATAACTTAATGTAGTAAGTTAATTAATGACATATTGTATTATTAATTGAAAACATAATTAAACTTGCAACAAACTACCTTCAAGATTGGAAGACTTTTGACGAAGCGACTGACAGCATAAAAACCATTTTTCAGTTTCAAATTGAGTTAGAATTTCAAACAAGGTTTGAATGAATTTGATGTTTCTTTGTTCATCTGTTTTAACATAAAAATTAAAACATATGGTTAGTTTAATAAGTAAATGATAATTAGTATAAAATAGGATATTCATGTTTATTCCCATGAATATAAAACCCAAGGGTTTAAAAATTAAAAGCAAGTTATCACATGGGCAATCATCAAGCTACCATGAACGTCCAATCTCTGGCTAATAAAGATAGTGTAGTGTGTTGTATGTTACTGAGTCTTTACAGTGTTAGGTTAACCCATTAATTTACCTGGTTTAACCGATTTCCACTATGTGTTTGCCCATGGACATAACCGATTAGCTATGACCCATTAACCTGGCAGACGTTTGATACTAACCAACTGCTCTGTTTGTATAGGCATCGCAGTCTATAACATTTGAGCACATACGACCGTACAATTACGAACCCTTTAACTGGCGTATTTTAAATAGTGAATAATACGGCAACATTTACATAATTACAAATATTTATGTAGGTTCAAATGGAAATTCCTTAGTTTCCAATTACAACCTACAACTGGGCGAAGCCGGATTTTCCATCCATTACACTAAACCAGTATGTGATGATTTAGTTTACTGAGTTCTTTGCATGCGAATTTAAGTTTGTCCTTCTGTGCCGTTTTATTCTTCTCACTACATTAATTTGGAGCAGGTAAGTATCTTCACTTGACAAAACTGTTGTG
>CH001990.1:912362-929688 GCA_000149265.1 Ciona savignyi
TGTCCGACGGCTAGTTTGGTGATTTAGTGCAACGCCTGTCAACCGAAGGGTTGCAGGTTCAAAACTGCTCGCTAACTAGTCGGTTGTGTTCTTGAGCAGGTTAGTTAACAGACACTGTCTGAACCCAGCGGATTAATGGGTTCTACTAAATTGAAGGAATGTGTGATTCATACACTACACACTGCAATAACTCCGGTAACCTGACGGTAGGCGCGAGGTGATCTGACGATTGCCTGTGTGTTAACCCTCTTGGTTTTCCCATTCATGGCGATAAACCTGAATATCCTATCCTATGTTATTGTTTTTGGCTAAAAATTATTTTTTAAAATAGAACTAGTGCAACAGTCGATGCAGAAGATTTGTTGGACAAATTCAACTTGAATAAATATATTACCTACAAAGAAATCTATCCTGGCTGCAAGAAAGCACATTTTTCGAAGTAAGGCGTTGAGTGTTGACTATTTGTTATGTATAACTTTCATATTGGTGGTTCTAGTGCAAAATCACATAATGAATCTACAATGCTGGTGCCTAAACAGGTCCTAATGCTTATTAATATCAGGGATAGGAAAACAACCAAAGAGTGTCGTGGGCAAGGCACCCAACGGACATTGGCTGACCATAGTGGTATTTTAAGTTTAGTTAATTTTTTTGCTCAGTTGTAACCAGATGCTGGGTGGGAGGTAATCTGACAATTACCTATGTGTTTATGCCCATTGCATTTTATCATATACGGGAATAAACTTTTCACTTTTTACTTACTAAAAGTTCCCCCATATACAACATACTGGCATACCGTCTTCTTTATTTCCCCATTATTCATAAACCTCTTAGTCATCACATATTCACATATATGTTGTGTTATTTCCGATACCCATTCATTTTTACACCATCATTATGTATAATGTCCGGCCTGTTGGTCTAACGGTTAAGTGCGTCGCCTTTCAATCGAAAGGTTGAAGGTGCGAAACTGGTCGCTAGCTAGTCGGTTGTGTCCTTGGGCAAGGCACTTTACGGACATTGCCTGAACCCAGCAGATTAATGGGTTCTGCCAAATTGAAGGAACGTGTCTATCATATGCAACACACTGCAATAGCTCCGGTAACCTGACGATGGGCGCGAGGTGATCTGACGATTGCCCGTGTGATAACCCCCTTGGTTTTCCTATTCACGGGGATAAAGATGAATATCCTATATATCCTATAATAGCATTATCACATATGGTGAGATGCCTAATTTCATTAATGTACCATATGGCCCTTATTAATCTGAATGATATGACATGTATTAATAACTATAGTTGATATACTGGCTTTATTTTTTATAACCAAGAGCTAAAATATTCCCATAAATTTTATTTCAAATCGTATAAAATGATTTTCAGTTGTATTTTACTGCAGGTTTCACAAAGCTAGTGAAATCCCATATGAGGATATGATATTCTTTGATGATGAAGCTAGAAATATAAGAGATTTATCCGCAATAGGTAAGAATGATTCATTCTGTCAATTAACAGTAGACTGCTGGGTTATATTGTTGCCTTTTAAAAGGTTGTGGAATTAAATTTGCAGCTTTTACTCCTGTCCTTGGGCAAGGCACTGCTAGGACAATCCTTTAACTTGTGGAAAAATGGGTTTTACTAAAACTAAAAGAACAGTTTAGTTCATTCATTTTTTAGTGTTTAGTTAAGTTTATTTATTCTTTTGCCCCAATATTAAATTATGGCAAATGAAGCAAAACATGATACAGGAACAGAAAAAAAACGGCAAAAAACAGTCGTTAAAAACAGCATTGAATTGAAATAAAATGGAAAAACTAAATAAATATAGTGGACGCAGCGGCCAAACCTAAGCAAAAACAATACTATTGAACTAAAAATTAATTAAATAATATAAAGCGCTGAAGAAGAGAATGTCCCAACATATAAAACACTGAAATAGCTTTGTTAACCCATTGTAATCTGATAATTGATTTAACACTCGATGGGTGGGCAAAGTAACCTTAAACAATTTGGTCTTAAAATCAATCTTAATAAAATCTTTTACTCCCTTTAAAGGTGTGACATGTATTCTTGTTGAAGATGGTATCAATTGGAAAGTACTGAATGATGGATTGAAGGAATTTCGCTCAAAGTTCAAATAGCTAGATTTATCACTTAAACCAGCGTTTCTCAAACTATGGGTCGCGACCCACTGGTGGGTCGCGAAAGGAATCTTGGTGGGTCGTGAAAAGTTATAGAAAGCTCTGATTAACTATACTGGCTATTTCCTATACAAAAATCAAGGGGAAATTATCATAATTGTGACATCACACAATCTTGAATCGTGGCGTGATCTTCACCTGACCTCAGGTCATTGAACCTTTCATCTCACACATGTTACAACAACTATATATAAAGTTAAGTGGGTCGCCAAAAATTGTGGTACTTAATAGTGGGTCCCAACTCTATAAAGTTTGAGAACCACTGACTTAAACCATGACTCCACTTAAAAGGTGGTATGGCAAAAGCAGGCAGTTTAAATATCAAATATTGTGTATATATACACAACATAGTAAAACTATACTAGCTTCAGTGCACCAAAACAAAAATTAGCTGAATAATTTTTGTTTTCCATAGTATTTTTTTGTCTAGGTTTGGTGGCCGAGTCCGCTCTATTTTTATATTTATATCCTTTTTTTAATGACATGTTTTAACGACTGTTTGTTTAGCCGTCTTTTCCCGTTCCTGTTCCGTGATTTTATTTGTTTGCCATTTTTTAATACTAGGGCAAAAAATGAATTAACCTAACTAGCTAATGATAAGTCTGTGATAAAATCCTTAAATGGCCATTTTTCTTTTTATCCTTTTGTTGTACAATCGAATTATAGATGCATTGTGTATAATTAGGTAATTGATGATGTATTATTGCTGATGCTAATTTATTTCGAATAATTCATATGTAGATCTTTACGGTAACTTGTATCTGTCCTAGGAATATTTATTTTAGAATCAAGTTTCAAATTTGATTCGAATAGAAAATGATTCGGAATTATCCAACCAAATAATACCCATTTACCGGGATAAACATATTGAATTTTACCAATTCAAAATTAGGTGCTCATAGTGGAACAAAATAAGTTTAAGTTTTATAATTTTAAATTCAAAATTTTTGAAAAGTCATGAATAAGAATTAAAATTATTTTATGCAATTTATTTTTACCAAATTAGTACGAAAAAATGATTTTACCTGCTCTTAATGTCTCTTTCAGAGCGGTTCTAAGTTCGAAATTATTGATTTATAAATATATCTAGTAACCAAACTGATTTGAGAATGGCCATCCCTTGTCTGTCCTTATATTGTTGTTACTGTGTGTGGATAAAAATATATTGGTATTTGGATTTTTTTAATATTCTGCCCTCTTAGCTATTACTGTACATAGCACGTTGTTCAATACGTACTAAGACGTGTTTTTACGACTTTGGTTTTGCCGTTGTTTCCCGTTTTCAAATTTCTATCACAAAGCCCTGCTTTGTATTTTCTGCACTTACATGTGGTTTCATTTTTCTGCACAATAATCTCGTATTTACAGATTGCGTATCGGCTATAGAAATAAATTTAAACATATTGCAAAAATTTATTTTAATTTACATAATTAAACTAAGAAGTATGGTGCAAATCGGTTCAAGAATAAGCGAATTAACACTGTTAAGCGCTAAGCATTTAAAAGGCCAACACTAAAAGAAGGGAGAGAGGAAACTGCTAACAAAAACTATACAAATAAATTGTAACCCTGCCCTAAACACTAATCTCAACTTCAGAATTAACCCTAACTTTAACCCAAACTTTAAGACTAATTCTGATGCCCTAATCTTTAATTTAGGGTGCAGTTTTCCACTTTTTAGTTTCTACCGTTTTGAAACGGTTAAAATTATTTTGTTACGAATCCAGAATTCTTGCTACCAACTGTGGTTTGAAGGTCTGATACGTCTTTGAAATGGTTTGCATAGTCCTTACATGACAATTTAACGATTTTCCGGCACGATCCCATGATTTATTTGAGCAATATAGGCTAGGATAGGAATAGGTCATTTCATGTTTATCCCCGTGAATGGGAAAACCAAGGGGGTGAACATAGGAAATCGTCAGATCACCTCGCGCCCACCGTCGGGTTACCTGAGCTATTGCAGTGTGTGTGTACGATATAGACACGTTCCTTCAATTTGGTAGAACCCATTAATCTGCTGGGTTCAGGCAATGTCCGATAAGTGCCTTGCTTAAGGACACAACCGACTAGCTAGCGACCAGTTTCGCACCTGTAACCTTTCGATAAAAAGGCGATGCACTTAAACAGTCGGACAAATATGACCGTAATGCTGCAGCCGCACAAGAATATAAAGACAACGCGACCGATATACATATACCGAATACGATATAAAATAACCTTATAAGTGACGACCCCTTAGATAGGCCTAATCTTAAACTTAGCCCTTTAAAAATGGGAATATCGATTAGGAGTCGGCCGTCCTTTATGTGTGCGTCTAAATAAGTGGACACGATAAGCCTCACATATATACACAAAGGTCCTATGTCTCACGTCCATTATTGGGCCGATCTATTAAATATACCATATTGTCATGTTCGCTGTATAATTCGTAGACGGTCTTTGATATTTTCCGAAACTTGCTTTGTAATCTACCGTGTTGTTGTCAATTATGTTATTAGTATTTTATTCTAATACACAGACACTATTGTATTCATTCAAACACCAAAAGTTCAAAGTCAAAATTAGAATAACTACTACAATAGGTGACCCTGAATAAGAATAGAAATTCATTAATAATTCATTTCACAAATACTTCTTCTCTAAAAAACATTGTTTATTACGCTTTGGGACCCTGTTTTGGTTGTTATTTCGCTATTTCCGTGTGGGTGATGAAAGTTACGCTTTAAATCTCGCGAATATGTTGCTTCTTCTTGGCGTTTTGTTAGTAACTGGTGTCGTGACTACTGTATCCAGTCAGTGTCGTCCAGTAGTTGGACAGTCGCCATCGCCCGTTAATTCATGGACCAACAACTCGGCTGCGGATGTAAGTGAACTTGGGTTTTACCTCCCAGGCTACACATACCGTCGCTTCACGAGCAGTATTGTGAATCAATGTTCGCTTTATTGCTTTAAAGACAACAGGTATGCCATATATTTAAGATTCGTTCGTTTTGCCGTCTTTTCCTGTTTCCATGTCGTTATTTTATTCGCTTGACATTTTAAAACACTAGGGCAAATATGAATAAACTAAAACTAAACTAAAAAAAGATTTAAAAATATAAAAAAATACTACAATGTCATTTTAGTTACTTTATAAGCACATAATAGAATATTTATGTTTATCACCGTGAACGGGGCGTTTAACACACGTTTTAACAAGAAACACAATGGGTGTTTAACACACAAGCAATCGTCAGATCACCCCGCACCCAGCGTCAGGTGACTGGAGCCATTGTATACAGGCCCGGTGCTAGGAACCGCGGGGCCCAATTAGAAATGTGATGGCGGGGCCCCTACTCTTCATAGCAAAATTTATGGGTGTTTATATATCATATACCAGTATACCAGTACATACAAACTACAAAAATAGACATTTAATACTTGCCATAAAACAAATTAAAGGTAATGTGGATGCTTTTTTAAGATATATTGTTTTACTTCCAAACATATATATATATTGTTTAGCAACCATACTCATTATGACGTAACAGGCAGACATAGAAATATAAATTTGACTTGTTGACGATGCATAACAAATTGATATTATAAGAAAGAATATTATTTCACTTTTTATTTTACGTTTCAGTAGTATTTTAAACCTCGTAATACAGAAAGACCCCCGCTAGCGCGGGGCCCCTTCAAGGTGCGGGGCCCAATTTGATCTAATCGGTCAAATCGGCCTAAAACCGGCCCTGATTGTATAGTGTTTGCGTATGGCAGGGGTGGGCAACCTCTCTAGTCGGCGGGCCAGATGTGAGAAAATGAAGTTCTTGGTGGGCTGGATTATTACATGAATAGTATTCAATATCTTAATTGCAAGGTATATTTTTAATGTAACTCATTAAAGAAAAATAAACTAAACTAATCAGGTGCAAGTCATTCAACTATCATGCGAAGAAACGCATTTGCGAACTCAGCTACTTAAGTAGGGAATCGCTTAAACCGAAGCCTTTTGAATGGATGCGTAAAGATTCTGCTTGGATACCTGTCATAGAAGGATTAATTCGGGGTGACCAGTCCCGGTATTACAGCAGAGATGCTTTTTTGCTGATAGATAAATTGGTAAGTAGTTTAGTTTAGTTTATTCATTTTTGCCCCAGTTTTTAAAAAATGGCAAACGAATATAATCACGACACTGGAACGGGAAAAGACGACAAAACGAACAGTCGTTAAATCACGTCATTAAAAAGGATATAATTTAATAAATATAGCGGACGCGGCCGCCAAACCTCGGCGAAAGAGTAGGTAAGTAAGTAATAAGAAATTATGTTTAGTTTACTCTATTTGTTTAGTTTTTAAAATAACAGGAGCGAACTCCAATGGTTTGAATAAACTAGTCTAGTAGGTTGACCAACTTCCGACAGAATATCTTGGCGGTTTAGTACACGTATTTCGCTGAAAGGTTGTAGGGGAAAAGTGGGTAAAATGGGCCACCTGGGTAAAATGGGCCCCCTCCAATTCTCAATATATTTTGAAGAATAAAATTTGCTACAAGAACCATTGTCAGTATATCAAATTATGGAATCTCCAAACCGAAGTTTGAGCGTGAAATCACAAAACTCAATGTTTTCTGTAGTTATTTCGGTTTGAGAAGGTCTAAATCTACATTTGCAATTTTTGTTTTCTGCTAATATATAATAGAAAAGATCAAATACTAAAATAACTTTTACTGTAGTTAAATAGAACTATATAGCCTAGACCTACTTTTACTGGTAGTAATAAAACTTCTTTTTTAAAGATTTTCTTATAGAGATTTTAAGTCGTATGTTGGCACCTGTCTAATATGGGCTCCCTGTAGTCATTTGGTAACTAACGGGGCTAGACTTAGCATTAACAGTACTAAAGGGCTGGACTTAGCACTAACAGTCATATTATGTATTTCACAATAAACTAAACGGGTTTTCTAAATGCTATTAATAACATGAATTGATAGTTATGCTTCCACTAAAGTAGCAAGGTGTTATTGCATTAGTATACTAGTAACTGGGTATTAAATAAAAAGTAATTGTTGTAATCCAAAGTCTTAAATTAAAAACAAACAAACTACATCATAAAAAGAAAAGTAATAACATTGTTTATATGGGAAGCGAATATTGATAATGTTATCTAACGAAATGTTAATAGCGAAAACGGGCCGGGCCCATTTTAGACTACACCCTTGTCTAAAATGGGCCACTGAACAAATATTTTTCTTTGTTAATAAAATATATTTAACAAAAATTATTAGAAAGTTAACATGTTATGTGTGAAGACTTTGGTATTAGGTGACACCACATGAAAAACTCAAGTCCAGCGGGCTTTATATCAGTAAAAAATCCGATTTGCAACTAAAGGGCCCATTTTACCCACTCTTCCCCTATATTTGGTCACTAGCGAGTCGGTTGTGTCCTTGGGCAAGGCAACGGACAATGCCTGAACCCAGCAAATTAATGAGTTCTACTAAATTATAGGAACGTGTGTATTATACACAGCACACTGCAATAGCTTCCCTAACTCGACGATATGCGCGAGGTAACCCGACGATTGCTGGTGTGTTAACGCCCCTTGCGTATTTCCATTCACGAGGATAAATATGAATATCCTATTATACATATCTCCTTTAATAGTACAAACGTAACAAGTTTTTTGTTGAATTAGTTTAATTTATGTATTTTTACTCCTATAAAAACAACAAAAGTCTAAATTATAGCAAAAGAAAAGCTAAAAAAAACTCGTTAAACATGGGTATAATAATCAGATTACTTTTCTATACACAGTCCGGAGCTATTGCAATATAAGTTTATCATGTAGTCGGGGCCGTTATATGCATCTGATTTTCATACAACAATTGTCCGGCCCGTTGGTCTAACGGTTAAGTGCGTCGCCTTTCAATCGAAAGGTTGCAGGTGCGAAACTGATCGCTAGCTAGACGGTTGTGTCCTTGGGCACTTTACGGACATTGCCTGAACCCAGCAGATAAATGGGTTCTACCAAATTGAAGGAACGTTTCTATCATATACAACACACTGCAATAGCTCCGGTAACCCGACGATGGGCGCGAGGTAATCTGACGATTGCCCGTGTGTTAGCCCCCTTGGTTTTCCCATTCACGGGGATAAAGATGAATATCCTATCCTATCCTATCCTATCCTATGTCTCAAGAGCGAGCGGGCCTTACTTATGCCATGTTCATATAGTTCGTTTCGCCGTTCCGGCGATTGCCCATGTGTTAACGCCCTATGCGTTTCCCCATTCACGGGGATATAGCCAACATGAATATTGTAATTGGTCATGAACAACCAGTATAAAACATATAAAAACGGTATAATATAACGATGACCAAAATTACAATTCCTTTTTGGGGTTTTTCCCTGGGATATAACCAACGACGAAAATATTAAAAAAATAAAATAAAATTGATCTGTGTTTTTGCACCAGCGACCTTTATTCCCTTGCTCTAATCGATGTGGAAATGATGAAGTGTGTTCACCTGCATTACCGCGCCAACAAAACGAAAATAGAACAAACACCCAGTGCCAGCAAATTCACTTTCCGTCATCAGGTACCTTGGCGTGCTTTTTAATCTCAAAATAAAAGTATACAACAAACCCCCTTTACAATATACAACAAAAATAAAAGTATACAGTAAATACCCTTTTGTGGCAGTAGAATAGGTAATAACTAAGAACAATTACAACTAAACAAAGTCCTGCATGTAGTATAAAAAGAACAACTTGGATAAACTATTTGTTGGCCGGTTATTCTGGTGGTTTAGTGCGACGCCTTTCAACTGAAAAGTTAAAGGTTCTAAACTGGTCACTTGCTAGTCGGTTGTGTCCTTGGGCAAGGCACTTAACGGACATTGCCTGAACCCAGCGGCTTAACGGGTTCTACTAAAATAAAGAACGTGTGAATCATACACAACACACTGCAATAGCCCCGGTAACCCGACGATGGGCGCAAGGTGATCTGACGATTGCCCGTGTGTTAACCTCCTTGGTTTTCCCATTCACGGGGATAAACATGAATATCCTATACCCCCTATACCTATAAAAGACCCTGCAAGGCAAACGAGATTTGCAAGGCAAACGAGTGAGCTTTCTGCATAACAATTTCTTAAGCCTGGACTAAGGCTCTCCTTTCATCCAAGCTCAAGCTTAAGTGAGGTTTCTGTGAACCCCTCTTAATCAATCGGTGCTTGCATAAAGGTTTTCTTGGGATATGGTCAGACTGGTCGCAATGGGGTCCCTGCTCGGTGTACTGTGGAGGGGGTGTACGAATACGAACGAGAACCTGTGGAAGTGTCAAGCGCCAGTGGATGTGCAGGGGAATCTCTGAGGACAGGGAGCTTTGTGCTTTAAACACATGCCCATGTGAGTATTATTATTATGTCTTTTTCTAACTACTTTGTACTTTTGATTTACGGAATAGATCAATGGGTAAGTCGGTGGACATCACCTTTTAGCTTTATACTTACTAACCAAGACACCAGTACTGATTGGCTTGATTGTTTAGTGCGGCACTTTTAAGTCAAACAGATTCGAAACAGGTCGCTAGCAAGTCGAGTGTGTCCTTGGGTAAGGCACTTTACATACATTGCCTGAACCCAGCGGAATAATGGGTTTTACCAAATTGAAGGAACGTGTAAATCATACACAACACACTGCAATAGCTCAAGGTAAGGTAATCTTACTACTTTCTGTGTGTTAAACGCCTCTGGTATTATTCAATTCACTGGTATAAAACAGGATTTTTCTATCCTATGTAATTAAGCAATGCATTTTATTGAAGATTGGACCGCATGGGGAGCTTGGAGTGATTGTTTGAACGAACGAAAATGTAGAACTGGGAAGAGAATTCGTTCCAAAACCTGTTTGCATGAAGAAGCCACAACAAACCTTAATTGCAATGGGAATTCAACAGAGGAGATTGATTGCTTTTTCCCATCTTGCAAAGGTAATGTGATCTTGTTTTTTATGTGGTGTGCTATCCAGTATATTTTGAGGGGGGGTGTTAAATATGCACGAGAAACTGTACAATTGTAAAGTGGCAGTAGATTGTATAGGATAAAAATTTTTGTGGTTGAAAAAATTAGTATAATGCTTTAGATGAGTTAACATATTTATGTTCATTTATTTAAATGGAAAAACACAGGCAATCGTCAGATTACCTTACACCCACCGTCGGGTTACTAAAGCTTTTAAAGCATGTTGTGTATCATAGTGTATGATTTAGACTTCCTTTAATGTAGTACAAACTATTATTCCACTGGGTTAAGTTAAGTGATAGTATTTTTGATAGATAACCATTTTAGTGATAAGAAAATTAAGTAATTATTTATTTTTTTCATTGTTTAGCCAGACGGTTAACAACCTTTTTCTCTAGAACATGTTGTACTTAACTTTAATAAAAAAATACATTTATTGAATTAAAATCTGTTTCTTAATTTTCACTTTATACCAGTATCATTTATTGGATTTTAATTTTCAGCTCCGGTCAGATTATCCGAAGGAACTTCAGGGGTTGCCATGGTTTGGGATGACTCTCAATACTTTAATCAAACCTGGAGATTGGTTTGTAAGGTACTAATGTGTTTAAATATATGTTTATTCTATTGTGTGTGTTATTTAGGACGTGGAAAATCAACCACTGGCTTCAAAGGTGGGTTAATGTGTCGCCTTTTAGCCGAAGCCTTGCAGATTTGAAAGTAGTCGCTAGCTTGCGTATTTGAACAAGGTACTCACAGACACCTGAACCCTGTGTTCAATGACATGTTTTAACTGCTGTAGTTTTCTCCAATTTATCCTAACTGCTTAATTGAAAATGATTATTCCATACTTTTGTAATAATCTAAACATAATACCAATAGTCTTCAAATGGAACCGATGATACCAACGCAAGAATTAAAAACACTGTTTGTCGATCAATGAATCTCTATTCAAGCATGAAAATTTACAACAATGTTTTGAACATTGATAAAGTAAGTTTTTTGTTTCGGTGGTAAGTTTTTTGTTCAGTAATTGTTTAACATTGTCAATTGGCAAAAAAGAAATTAAGCTAAATAAAAAAACAATCCTGCACTTTTACTTGGTTGCGTTATTCTAATAGTTTTAAAGGGATGGATCAAAAATTGAAGTAATATCAACTTTTGAACACAAAGATAGCTCCACCATACCCTATGTGCACAGTAATCTATAGATTTCCCATATTATAACATCTGATGTTATCGTTCTCACGGAGATAGGAACTAGTATGATGTCTTACATGACACAGTTAATGTGACACTTTTAAAAGATTGGATGCTATTTATCATTTCTAAAAAGGACGTCTTAGTTATACTACAATAGATATGGTAACGAGTGAGGTAATCAGAACTGCCTGTGTTATTGCTCCTCCTTACATACTCTTTAGGAAATCTAAGGATTGGCAAGTGAAAACGCTTCCTTGCAAGGTAATCTGATAATTGCCTAGTTAATAACCCTACATTACGTATTTCCAACATAACTGGTTGATGGTATGTGTGATAACTCCACTTGTGTTTTCCATTTCGCATCGAATAAAATTCCTATATATTTTCCACAGCATCAACCCTACCTAATGCCCTTGGACTGCCCGTCCAAAGAAAGATGGCTCATGCAGTGTGACCATGGGGGTTTCATTGAAAAGAATTGTGAATTTCCACTTCTTGTTGCATGTTCAGGTACTGAGATTATGTCTACTTTTTGTCGAGAGGTTTTATGGATTTTAAACTGTTTTTTAAGTAAGTAAGTAAGTAAGGCAATGGTCAGTTAATATAGCACAATAGATATTGGTTGAACCCAGTGTTTAATGCATCTTACTAAAACTTAAAGAACATTAATTATATACAACACACTGCACTAGCCCTGGTGACCTGATGGTGGACATAAGGTAAAATGATATTTGCACATAGGATAGGAGACACACGGACAATCATCAGATCACCTCGCGTCCACTGTTGCATTACCAGAGCTATTGCAGTGTGTTGTTTATGAAACATAGTTTCTTTAATTAAGTAGAACCCATTTATTTGCTGGATTCAGACAATGTTCGTTAAATGCCTTGTCCAAAGACACAGCCGACTTAGCTAGCGACCAGTTCCGAAAACACAACCTTTCGGTTGAAATGCATCACACTAAACCACCAGACTAACCAGTCAGACAACATGCATTATTGTCCCTCATGTTTTTTATTCATACAGATAAAACTTATTATATATTCTATGTAATGTGTTTCTGTTCTGTGTAGTGATGTTTAAAAATAGAAGAGTTATAATTCCCTATAGGTAGAACGTAGAAAATTTATATTTACCATTTAATTAATAATTTTGTAGAAATAAATTCATTTTTAATGGTAAATGGTCTTGATTCAAATACTATTCTTGTTCTTGACTATTCTATCTCAACTATTCTATGATTTAAATATTATTCTTTATTCTGTGGACTTGATTTAAATATTATGTTTTGTAACCTACAATGTTTTAATACTCAGCACTAAAGGATGGTTGGTATGCTCCGGGAAATGGCTTCCAGTACTATCTGGTTACCGTTAAAGGATACGATTCTGCCATCGAAATCTGCAAAAGTCATGATTCCCATTTAGCTTACATTGGACCTAGAAATGTAACAATAATGAGGTAGGTACGATGTTGTATGACAGGATAGAATATTCATGTTTATCCCCGTGAATGGGAAAACCAAGGGGGTGAACACACAGGAAATCATCAGATCACCTCACGCCCATTATCAGGTTACCAGAGCAATTTTATTGTGTTGTGTATGATAGACACATTCCTTCAATTTGATAGAACCCATTAATTTGCTGAGTTCAGGCAATGTCCATAAAGTGCCATGCCCAAGGACACAACCAACTCGCTAGTGACCAGTTTTGAACCTACAGCCTTTTGGTTGAAAAGTGTCGCACTAAACCGCCAGACTAACCGGCCGGACTGGTGTGGTCTGATTATGGTATGGGTTGCTTGGATAAGTTTATTCCATTTTTTCTTTAACAAAATAAGGCAAGTTTAGTTTAGTTTATTCATTTTTTGCCCCAGTTTTTTAAAATGGCAAACGAATATAATCTCGACACAGGAACGGGAAAAGACGGCAAAACGAACAGTCGTTAAAACACGTCATTAAAAAAAATAGGGATATAATGTAATAAATATAGCGGACGCGGCCGCCAAACCTAGGCAAAAGAACAAATCCAAATTTAATTAGGATCAAACGATATAAAATCAAATATACTACAAATTTAAAAGAAAACAAATAGAAAAAATAAAAAATGACAGGTATTAGTTTTATTTAGTTTATTTTTTCACGATGAAAACAGGAAGCAGGATAATTGTAAAAACGGAAAAATGTCAAAACGACAGTCATTAAAACACGACTATAATCCAATTAATTATTTACTTTAGGTATATCACTGCACAATTAAACTATCCTACATTCCTAGCCAAATAGCTTGGGGGTTTACTTTTAGCCGATAGGTTGTAGAACTAGTCGCTATCTAGTTGATTTTATCCTTGAGCAAGAATTGAGGCCTTGGCCCAGTGGATTATGAGTTCTACCAAAAACTCTAGTATGGGTTATAACAAAAACTAAAAAGAATGTCTTAATTATATACAACACAAGGCAATAGCTCTAAAAACAGTACGATGGGTGCAAGGTAATCTAACAATTGCCCATATAATAACACCTATTTTTCATAGGGATAAAACCTGAATATGCTATCCCGTATAAAATAAGAATTTATTTTAAAACTTATCTCATTATATTTATCCTCCAAACTTCACGATCAGACAGTTAATTACCTCTAATCTCTGTTTGCAGGAAATTGTTTACTAACCTACCCCTTCCTAAATCCGAGAGGTTATATTTCGATTTGAAACTTGTGAACAACCAGTGGGTGTGGGGTGATGGTGGGTTGCTAGATGGAAACCAAAGTATGTGGCATTACTGGAACAGGTACAACCCCCAACCAGAGAATACTCCACATCAGCCTTGCGGGAGGGTCACAGCTGGCAGAGCATGAAGCGTGGTATGATTTTACCTGCGATGGTCGCGGCACTGCACTTTGCGAAGCTGAAACGGTAAAGTATGGGGTATAGAGTATTTTAGTGTTTTATAAATATGAAAGGGAAAACGCACTTGTAAATCATCAGGTCACCTCGCGACCACTGTCGGGTCACCGTAGCTATTGCAGTGTGTTGTGTATAATTTACACGTTCCTTTCAAATTTAGTAGAACCCTTTATTCCCACTAGTTTTAGGCAATTTCCTTTAAGTGCCTTACCGAATGACACAACTGATTAGCTAGCGACCAGCATCGAACCTGCAACCCTTCGGTTAAAAGTCAACGAACTAACTCACCTTTTAATTACAGATTCCAGTGAAACAAACAGATTGCGGCCAAGATGAAACTGTGGTTATAAAGTGCCTGCAAAGTGAATGTGAGGAAAAATACAAAGTAACTTGCTCAGGTACACTTGCAAGGTATAATCGTGTATATATGTGGGAAATGATAGACAATAACATGTCAAAAGTCCTTTCAGCCGAAATGTTGCTGGTTTGAAACTGGTCGCTTGCTAGTCGGTTGTGTCCTTAGGCAAGGCACTTAACAGACATCGCCTGAACCCAGCGGATTAATGTGTTCCCATTGTGTTTTACCATTTACGGGGATAAACATGAATATCCTATCCTAAAAGACTGCTTTTTCCTAAGCTTTCCGATGGATTTGGTATTTCCCATCACTGCAACTGAATTACTTTTTCTTCTTTTTAGCAAAGTTTAGAACCCATGATAAGCCTGTCACTAAAACCATGTTTTATGGAAATTAGTTTAATATAACAGTTGTGTTAATCATTCGGTTACACACCTGTTCTTAATTGACTGTACTGCTTTAAGCACTGTTTTTTATTTGCTCTATTCCGTCATATAATATATAAAGTTTGCTCAAAACCAGACAACTATATACTATTCCAACCAGCTGGACTGATTACATCATACATTGACATTAGTGAATATTTATTTTAGATTTTCTATTTCCACGTTGGTCCTGTTAGACCACAGCTTCTACTAAATCCGACTCCCTCTTAGTACTGGTTGCACTTTCTTCATCGCTTTATATGGTCTTAATTAATTTTTGTTTAACAAACATTGATTTTACCTTTTCTTTAGAGCTTTATAGGTTTGGCGTCAGAGACTGCTTTATTTATTTATATTCTTTTTCTTTTCACATGGTTTAACAACTGTTTATTTTGACGTCTTTTCCTGTTCCTGTGTTGTAATTTGCTTCATTTGTCATTATTTGATACTAGGGCAAAAAATAAATCAACTAAACTAAAACATATTTATAAACTATACCAACTGTAATCTTACTAAACTCTATTTTAAACTGTACATCCCTGTTCCTGTGCCGTGATTTGCTTCATTTGCCATTAATTAATACTCGCTAAAATAAATAAACTAAACTAACCTTCACTTTATAGAAACACCGAATTGGTACGCACCAGGAAATGGCTACCAATATCGAATTTCCCCAGAAGTGTCAAGTTATGTTGCAGGGAAAGCTGCTTGCAATGACCTCAATGCAACAATTGCAGTGCATGGTGTAAAAGACATTGACGTTTACAAGTCGGTAAAGTTTGTGTAATTGAGGCTGTGATTGAGGCTGTATGTTTACCTAGATTAGTTTGGTGGGTTTGTGTTAGCCTTTCAACCAAAGGGTTGCAGGTTCAAAACCGCTTGCTATTTAGTCGGTTCTGTCTTTGTGCAAGGCACTTAATAAACATTGTCTGAACCCAGTAGAATGATAGGTTCTACCAAATTAAAGGAATGTATGATTCATACACAACACACTGCAATAGCTCCGATAACCCGACAGTGGGCGTGAGGTGATCTGACGATTGCCCGTGTGTTAACCCCTTGGTTTAGTGGCGTGTTCCTGAAGTTAGATAAGGTCCTAAGTCCCGTACAGTGGACGGGGGTTAATCTGACGATTGCCCATATGATAACACCCTCTTAACACCCCTTCATTAATGAAAAAAACATAAATATCCTATTGTAGATTCAAATTATGGATAGCAAAACAACAGGTTCCCAGCATTTAATTTGTTGGTTTCAACTGGTTAAATCAGAAAAATATATCGATATATATTCTGAAGTGTTTTAACTACAGTAGTTTTGACATTTTTTCATGCTTTCTTTTTAAAGAACTGTGCTATTATTCTTTAATGTACAGAAGAACCGAAAATTATACTAACCAACACAGAAAGTTGCACAGTTTTTAAAGAAAAATCGGATGTAGCTGCAAAACCCAAATTCTATTTCTTTGCAGAAAAATATACATATTATGACGTGCTTTAACTATTGTAGTTTTGAGGTTTTTTCCTGTTTTATTAACATAGCTGTGCTATTCTTATTTAATAAAAAAAGAAGTAGAAAATTGCACCAGGCATTGAATATTTCATTTTTTTAAGTCAAATTCTAATCCCAAATTTTAATTTCTTTGCAGAAAAATATACAACTACATATTCTATTCACACCATTTCTTTGTGGCTGTGGGTCTGAAGAAAGCTAACAGAGGGGGAGTTGTATCGTGGCAGTGGGAGGATGGATCAAGTCCGGACGATGTTTATTGGTTTCCCGGGGAGCCAAGGTCAATATATACGGACATATGTGCAGGACCATGGAAAGCTTCTTTCGACACCCGTGGAATGTTGGATGACACCTATTGTAACATGCGAATGTTTGTGCTGTGTGAGGCAAAGGTAAAAGGTTACTTGAAATAACTACAAAAGGCTACATTGAAATAACTACAAAAGGTTGCTTTGTAGATTGTATTTAAAGTTTAAAACAAATTATATCTTAATGCAGAAAAAGTCTTAATGCTACAAATCATTATGAAACCAGAAAATCCACTGAGAATTTATCAAAGAAAATCCGATTGTGTCCATCGTCTTTAATAATTTCCGTTCTTTTAACCAATAAATATTGTAATGTTTTGCAATATAAAAATCTTATTTTAGTCTTGCACATAAAACTACCTCAACAAAAACATTATTTTATTTTAATGTGAATTCCACT
>CH001990.1:934124-957805 GCA_000149265.1 Ciona savignyi
TCAACAGTTTGAATCAAACACAACACACTACAATACCTCCAGTAACCCGAAGATGGGCGCAAAGTAATCTGATACTTTTTACATATCTAATAATGCCACTTGCGTTTCCCATTGACATGAAAACATGAATATGGCATTCTAACCTTAAATTTTTTAGGAAAAGAACCAGGGTGGTGGTGACGCTTCTTAAATATGATGATAATGTTTAGAATAATATTTAAACTACAAGTGGCATAAACATTTCAGAGGGACTGGTTGTTAAAATTATTTGGTGACGCAATATAAATAATTCTTAAATATTTCAGGGAAAAGGCCAGGGTGGTATGCCCCTGGAAATGGCTTTCAATACCATATGGTGACACAACTGGTTGAATATGATGATGGCCTGCAGCATTGTGAGGCACTTGATGCCAATATTGCCATATATGGACCCAGGACAAAGGAAATTATGTTGTAAGAGAAGTTTTTCTTATAAAATGTAGTTGGGTTTAGTCTGACCGGTCAGTCTGGTGGTTTAGTGCGGCGCCTTTCAACCGAAAAGTCGCATGTACGAAACTGGTCGCTAGCTAGTCGGTTCTGTTCTTGGGCAAGGCACTTAATGGACATTGCCTGAACCCAGCGGATTAATGGATTCTACCAAGTTAAAGGAACGTCTTCATCATACACAACACTCTGCAATAGCTCCGATAACCCGACAGTGGATACGAGAATATACTAATTCTATAAACTAACAATATTATTTTGTGCACAGGAAAATCTACAGCCATTTTGAAGGGACTGCAAAGTCGTTTTGGATCGGATTAACTGATGTTAAAGCTGAAGGAACGTTTGTATGGTCGGATGGAATGTTTCTAGAACCTTCTTTGTGGTCTCCAGCGTATTCACCAAATGACAATGATTTAGATTGTGTTGTAATGCACAATGGGCTATGGGAGGTTTTCGATTGCGATGCCAAGTTCTATGTCCTGTGTGAAGACAATGTTGCGTAGTTGTACGATCGTGTGGCCGAATGGTTAACGCGGCCAAACTTAAACCGACTTACATACAAAACGGTCTTAGCAACGAACCCATTGTGGTCTCTAAACTAAGCCCGGTAAAAAAATCGACACAAACAAAAACAGTCTGACGAGCCCGTCACTTAGCTCTGTAAAAAAAAAAACGTCGTGTGACCGAATGGTTAACGCGACCAATACTTGTATCAATTCGACACATAAAAAAAAACAGTATTAGTGACGAGACCATCATGGGTTCTACACTTAGATCGGTAAAAAATCGTGTGGCCGAATGGTTAACGCGACCGATACATATACCAGTTATACATTATCCATCTAGGCTTCGAAACCGATCCCTGTGAATAAAACTTCGTTTCGTAGTTGCTTGGCTGCTTTGTTCGCATCTCTTAGTAGTTTAATCGTATTTGTTTATCGTTAAATATATCCCGCCAAGCGTGGACAATCTGTTGTTTTGTAACGACCACTCAATAGAAGTTTTTAGTTAAGTTTGTACATTTTTTGTCTTTATATTATTGAACAACGCAAGAAACGTAACAAACTATAAAAAAAACAGGGAAAGACGGCAAAACGAAGAGTCGTTAAAACACGTCCGCAAAAAAATTGTATTTGAATAATATATGAAACTGGTGACGCCTATATAGGCGAAATATATGTTGCTATACCTCGAAATTAACGGTTTCTCTCGCTGTTGTCTTACTATGTGTTTTCAGTGTTTGTATGTTTTTTCTTTAATATTGTTAGATTAGTTCGCAACTGTTATGGTTGTCTAAAAAAGAAGTATAGTTATTGCTCAAGTAGAATTCGGGGTGGCGGTTGCATGTTAAGTTGTTGTAAACGAATGAGCCAGGCCAACCACACAATGGGAAAAGCACAAATATGGAAGTTCGTAAAGAGATTGTTTATGGAGGAAATATACTGTATTCATCTACGACTAATTTGCTTGGTGGGTTGTTGCGCCTTTTAGGTTTCTCAAAACATGTAAACAGCAATAACTTTTCCAGTATAGTATTTATCATGTCATCTTTTAGTGGGGTGCATTGAAGTTGTTTAAAATATGTTAAATTAAAAATATACCAATTCCATATTGACATAGGATAGGATATTTATGTTTATCCCCGTGAATGGAAAAACTAAGGGGGTTAAAACACGGGCAATCGTCAGATCACCTCACGCCCACCGTCGGGTTACCGAAGCTATTGTAGTGTGTTATCATTTAGACATTTCTTCAAATAAGAAGAACCCATTACTCCGCTGGGTTCCGGCAATGTCTGTTAAGTGCCTTGCCCAAGGACACTACTGACTAGTAAGCGACCAGTTTCGGACCTATAACCTTTCGGCTAAAAGGCGTCGCACTAAACCACCAGACTAATCGGCCGGACAAGTTGTTTAAAAGATTTTGGTTTAAAAATATAGCGCTTCTATATGGACATTTATTAAAGGTCATTGGAAATTAATGTCTTAAAGAATGCGAATACACCCCTACCTTATTGAATGAGGAAATAAATTTAAAGAAATAAAAATAATATCTAAACTCTGTACGGTCGTGTGGCCGAATGGTTAACGCGACCGATACATATACCGACTTACATACAAAAAACTAAAAAAACTATTAAAAAAATAATAATAATAATATCTAAACTCTTTGTTTCTACACGCCACTAAGTGGTGAGCGAATGATATAACACCTGACCACAAGAGAGCGTAATTTCCGAGTAAAAGGTTATAAATAAAATCTCTTTTTCGAGAAATGACGCAAACAGAACGAGTCACCGATCCTTCGTGAATGCATGATGTCAATACCGACCATGTTTTTCATTATTTGTAGATCGTTGGTCTGACTGTAAGTTTCGGTGGAAAGGAATAAAACAGAAGTATTCGCAGTAGGATGTTTTATCACTGCATTAGGTGTTCTAATTATGCGTTTTGATTATTATTTATTAGTATTAGTAAACAATAGATAATTAGAGAATTATTTCGACAAAACTTAATAGAGGAAAGGAAAGAAACTGCTCACAAAAACCATGGAAACCAATTAAAACCCTTTCCTACACTAAGCTCAACCACAGAACTAACCTTAAATCTAACACTAACCCTTTTATTTTAGTGTTTAGTTTCCTTTTATCCATCTTTATCTTTGTTTATTTACCCTCTTATTTCTACAGTTTTTTTAATATTATTGGTTGATATAGTCTATGTTGCATAAAAATGGGAAACTGTTACCGCAAAAGGAGTACTCCAGTCCGAAGAATGGCGCAAGGAAGCAATGAAATTGATGATGATGAGGGTCCTTATGTTCTGGTGTTCAACAACAATAATACTTTAAGTCAGACTTCATATAACCCATCTCGTGAGTGTTTTTTTATTAGTTTAACCGGGTAATCTGGTGGTTAAGTGCGTTTCCTTTCAACTGAAAGGTTGCAGGTTTATAAACATGAATATCTAAGTATCCTATCATATCCTAACAAAACACAGGATTCATCTGTGGGACAGCGGGTTGGGAAATCACTATTTTCTGCGGGAAAGTGGAAAGGGGGTGGAGGGGTATTTTCATTACTTACATAAGCGGTATGGGGTATATTATGAGTCGAACGGTTATATTATGATATAATCCATTCAAGTTAAGTTAATGACGAAATACCCTGTCTACCTTATGTTATAGCCCGTCTTGCTCATGTTATTGACAAAAATACTTAGTCCGCTTGTGATATAGTGTGTTGTCCTGTACCACATATTCCGCCCTGCTGTCCCTTAGTTAAGCCATATATCAACACTGTTCAATAGGCCTAAATTCAGTTTCATAAAAACTATGAGTTTAGTTTTCTTGGTAAGTAACCTTATGGTATAAATTACAAAAAATCTTTATTTGAAAAAAACTGTAACAAAAGTACCGGTAATAGAAAGTAGAAATATATCATAGATCTAGGTATGTCATCCCCTATCTGGAAGCCATACATTATAACATTTTTTGGTTTTAGATTCGCGGTGGGGTACTGGTAATCGACGCAACCATGCTTCAAGATCAAATAGTAAGGAGTTGCCACTTGTTTTTTGTTTGGTGATGGTTAAATTTTTTGTATACATGTACACGGTGGTAAATATTCGAAATTGATTCATATAAAAACATTTTATTTTTATTTTTTAATTGTGGGATAGGCCTACACAGTTTTAACGGTGTCATTTCATGATTTTCACAGAAATATAAACATAAATATAATATATACGGTACTACCTTTATAATATAAACTACTTAAATTTGGATAGGTTATATGAGAATAAATGATTACATTTATTCTACTAAACTGTTATTTGAAAAATCTGACATTAAAACCCTTTTAATAAAATAAATGATAAATTATGTAAAAAAACACTTAAATTAATCAACTTAAGATATTGAGTAAGACACAACTTGTGATTTGATAGCTATGTTTAAGATGGTTTTAATAAAAAATGACTAGTTCAAGAATAAAGCATAAACTGTACATACTAATACTAGTAGGCCTATAGTGTTTTTAACATTATTTTATAGAAGTTTTTAATTTAATTTGTAATGTGTAAAATTTGGGTTTGTATTAACTACTGTAGTTTTGCCATTTTATCCTGTCTCCTTAATTTGAAATAATTGTTCTTGTTAACTTCCGTTTAAATAAGAAACAGTTGACTTTTTATTAAAAATTCCTTTTCTGGTGACACATCCTGAAAAGTTTATGTTTTGTAGTCTTTTATATATAGAATGGTTAACAAATTCCTGAAACAGCCACTTATTTTGTCAGACTCCCGCTTGGACAACCTCATAAACCACGCTACACGACGTCGTCGAGACCAACAACCCACACTATCTGTATGCAGGCTCACAGATGAAGACTTGGACAAACATGTCATCGAAACTTTGAGCACGCTTAGAAGCTCTGCTGAAAAGTAAGTCCGTTGGATTTAACAATCTTTTCGACCAAGCATGTGTTACTTATAATTTCAGTGAGTATTTTTCCCAAAATTTAGGATTTCTTTACTCTGTGAAGTGAGTAGACATAAATATGATGCCATAGGACAAATGTGTATTTTACTGCATTTAATGTTCATGTTTGGTTTGATAATAAAGTTTAAACTTCAATTTAAATGAAGACATGTCTTTCCAAAAATTTACTTTAAATTCGGGGTGCCAGGAATGCAAGAGGTGTGTTTTACACCCCTAACACTTTTTGAGTTTACGCCTATACCTGAGAGGCTTAAGCTCCTGTATTTATTGCATATTTCGCACCTTTTATAGTGTTTACAAATTAGCTCCTAGCTTCGCTTAAAAGTATTCAAAACCAGCTCCAAAATATAAGTATCAATATGTAAAAACTGTTAACTCTTTGCCTACCATGTACAAAAGGATTTTGATGGTAGTGAAATGTATAAGAGTTATACATATTTTTATATTTTAATCCAGTGCTGATGCCACGATCTAATTATAAAACAAGAAATCAATCTTGGGAGAAAATCAGGATGTGTCAGGACAAATTACCGGTGATGAGATTAATAATTTCTTTGTTTTCCAGTGATACAACATTAATACTGAGAATGAAAATGTTTCGATTTTGGGCTAACGGAGGTATGTATTATCCTGTTTTAAATATTTTTAGCAATCATCAATTTATTAATACAGGGGAAGGCAAAATTTTAAATACAGTGTGCCAGTCTATAGTATCATAATAAAAGTAACCTAACATGTCAAGCATTGCTTTGTTATTTAACTTTGCAGGCCAACCATTTCAAAATTTTAAGAACAGTGTGCTAGTTTATAAATAGTATCATAATAATAGCAACTTAACGTGCAATACAGCATTTGAGTTTTATTTAATGAACCATTGCTTTGTTATTTAACTTTGCGTGCCGACTGTTTTAACTTATTTAATGTGTACTTGCAATACAGCATTTGAGTTTGATGATTTTTATTGTTACCCCTTTTGAATCATCATTGTATTATGTACCGATGTAACCCACCTATCATGTTACACCTTTCTATTGTTCAGCATTGCATTGAACAATACTTCAGTTTAAATAAAGAAATTTTAATTTTTGTGTGACTTGATTCCTTTAACTTGTAGGCCTATGTATTTAAAATAACTGCTATTAAGGGTTTAAAGCGTTTTACTAATCAACAGTGTACGACTGTACGTTGTGCTTACAATAGTATACATTAGGGTATTTAGGCGACTTTCCAATAGCAAATATACACCTATACACAGTAGTAGATATACAACTATATAACTGCGTTGTAAAAAGGCATTGTATCCGCAACATTAATAAACGAACATTTTTTTAGGAACGTAATTTAAAAGATGTTTTATTCCTTTAAGTGTCAACATTTGACTGTGGGTGTCTATAGTACAGCACACATCAATTTTGTTGTTAATATAATTAATATATAATTAAATTTTACAGAAACTGGTTGGAACATGGTGCTCCGATCATTAATTCGAGCTGTCCCTCTGGATAACGCCCTCGGTCCATCTGCTATAACATTGTTCATTGACCACTGCCCCCTGCCTACCAAGGTATTAACCATAAATCAGCTTATAAGACTAATTTGAAATATTCGTTGGTTTGAAGCTGTGACTTCTTTTTGCTTTTTGGTTGCATTGCTGGCATACACTCCCTCTATGGCAATACATGCACGCATTCAGGCTCCTGTCTTGTTGGTTTCCCAACCTTGTTGGTGTTTTGGCGAGTTACAATTAATTGAGTGTGCTGTATTCTGCATATTTATTGCAAATTACAATTAATATTTTGGCAAATTACAATTAAGCTGTATTCCGCATATTTATGGCAGTCTCACACATCATAATTGCGTTTTTTGCTTTCTGATCCTCAATTCGGATCTACGAAAGTTTTAAATTTGTGACTGTTGTGGTGAATTATAAAATAACCCTACATCTTGAATTATAAATAGCATGGTTCTAGTTATGTGTATTACACCCAAAATTCTGTGCAAAATTAAAAAAACTATAATTCTTACAGAAAAAGCAATTTAATTAGGACTGTTGAATAGGCCTAGTCAGCTTCCTTCAGGACACTGGCCGACTTCACCGCTATATCCCGGATCCATGTTAGCTCGGGGCGCTGGAGTAATGGGCCTTCCATGGCCTAAATTCCTGGTCCTGGTAGCTACTGTGGACCCGCCCATATCAATGTAATGTATGTAATGACTGTTGAATTAATTTGATTGTCCATCACAGCAAGGAGTAATGAAGTTAATCGCCGATTTGGATTTGTCTTGGGAGAAAGCTGCAGCAGAGTTTATAAATGGACCAAACACGGACAAATGTGCTCGCCACAGGTAAGATTATTAGCAACATTGATTTTTGTTACATTAATAAACAGACAAAGGCATTGTTACGTAAGTACTTATGGTCAAATGAATGCGCTTTCTATAAAAGGATGTTTTAAATTGGGTGTTTCTAAAAAAACCTCTGTTAAATGATTGAAAATAGTCCCGTGAAAGGTAATTGGAAAAACAATGGTGCTATGGTTAATAAAGCAAAATTAGCATTTATTTGTCGGATTGGCCAGAAGCTCTTTTATTTATTTTTTAAAAAATTTTTATTGATTATTTTTCGGGCAATATTTGTTTTTAAAAACGGCTTCAAATTGTTTTTTAATAAAAGCTTGTTACATTGTGTAGGTTTATTGACAGTGTATATGTATTCATTAGTTTTTTCCTGATTGAAATGCCTCAACGGATTATGTTTTGATGATTATCATTCTACTATAGTTGTTTAACTCAAAGGATAAAAATAAAATAATATATGGCCAATACATCGATACATGTAATTCAACTGTAACCAGTGTGACTTTTCACTTAATTCAAATTCATGCAACTACCTAATCAGTATGATTTTGATAGTTTTTTACTTGTGAAACCTTTACCTTGGAGCATTGTGAAGGGATTTTTGTTGGGTTGAAAAAGATGAAGCCAAAATAAAACATTTTATTTGGAAACATTTTGTAAAGTTAATTTATTTTTATTTTTAAGAAATTAAGTCACTACATAAAAGTAACATTCCGTGAGCCAAGGCAAGGAAATTGCTCACTAAAACTATGGAAACTCCAGGCCCTAAGCACTAATTGTAACCCCAAAACTAGCCCTAACTTCAACCCGACTCCTTCCCTAACCCCATAATTTTCAGTAGTCTCTTTTTCTTTTTCTCACTTTCTCTAGGCCTAACGGGCAACACTAAAAGAAGAATAAGAGGGAAGGAGGAAAATTGCTTTCCAAAACTATGGAAACTGATTCAAACTGTGCCCCAAGCACTAATTCTAATTCCACAACTAACCCTTAATTAACCCAGGCTTAATGCCACCGCTAATCACTCTCCACAAACAAAATTCCGATTTCAGGCAATTTACGATAATTACAAATGTTTCAGGAACATTTGTGCCGTGTTGGGTCATCTTGCTGAAAGTTTGGCCGGCCCCTTCAGTGCCACCATGTTAACTCCAAGCACACTTCAATACTTCATGTGCGGTTTGGAGCAGACAATCGATGGAATTCGAATACCAATCATCAACATCTTGTATTCCCTCATTGCGCTGGAAAAATTCGCGCAAACAGGTAAATTTGGGTTTTGTCTTGCTTGTGTAAGCCCAGTACAATGCAAACATATTTGGACAACAGTTGACAGACATTTGTTTCTTTTAATCTGGCAGCCGAATTCTCATTATAATAAACAAACATCTGTCTAATCAGCTTTAGGGGCATCTGTGGGTCCAAATCTAGCACAAATCTATAATGCTGTGGAAATTTCTAAATTTGTATGAATTTTTTTAGTTTCCTGTCAGAAATAATTTAATTCTGCCAGCTTTTACTTAGGAAGAAAAGCATGGCCCTTTTACTTGTTGGTACATCTAAGTCAATATTGAATGTTTTACGCCATTTTCTCCTTAGATTTATATACTGGCAACACCTTCGTTACTGCAATAAAGAAATAAGGAATCAAATACCAATAAAAATAACATTATTTCCTGCGTTTTATTACTCTTATATTACCAATATGTTTTTATTTGATTTCTTAAGAAATAAGAATATCAAATAAGAACAAAAATAACATCGTTTTCTTGCGTTTATTACCCTATATTACCGCTATGTTTTCAGGCGCAAACAAGAACAAAATCAAGGAAACAGACATCAGGATGAAACTGTTGGCTTTAGAAGAATGGGCGGAATCATCGGATTACAAAAAGCGGCAGGTTGGCTTCTCAGCGCGCTGGTTGCTGGACAACTCGTGTAAGTGAAAGTGGTGATTGTTTTGTGGTCGTATGTGTAATTGCTTGGAAGAATAGCTCAAAAAGAAACATTGTGTCATTAATTTTAGAATTGTAACTTATGAAATAAAATTTAAAAAAAATATTAACATTTTTTTTTATTTAATAATTTTAAAAAAATTATTTAAAAATTTGAAATTTAAAAAGTTTAATTCAAGCTGTTAATTTAAAATAGTTGTTTTATAGCTTTGGTGTATACAAAGCACCATTGCAACCTGCATATATGATCCACACAAGACATTACACAGTTACATGATAAGTAATGAGGTCTGACACAGAAGTTCAATAGGGTAAAGGTCATATGCGCTAACCACATGTGTATTGTTATGTTTTTATTACATATTCCAGTACCGTGGCACAACACAGACACTCTTTTGTTATCTCTAATTCATTGATTTAATTTTTTAAATCTGCAGATGGCGCTAATTTTCAATTTATAGATTTTTTTCCGGTTAGTCTGGCGGTTAAGTGCGTCCGTCGCCTTTCAATTGAAAGGTTGCAGATGCGAAACTGGTTGCCTGCTAGTCGGTTGTGACCTTGGGCAAGGCACTTTACGGACATTGCCTTAACCCAGTGGCTTAATGGGTTCTACCAAATTGAAGGAACGTGTGAATCATACACAAGACACTGAAATAGCTCCGATAACCCGACGATGGGCGCGAGGTGATCTGACGATTGCCCGTGTGTTAACCTCCTTGGTTTTCCCATCCACGGGGATAAACATGAATATCCTTTCCTCCTTCCTCAGTCATCCTTGAGGAAAGACATCTATCGTACGAAATCGTGTCTCTCACCAATATCAACGCAATGCTGAACCACAATGATGTCAGCGAATACCTCAAGCTCTCAGCGGATGGACTAGAGGTATCACGTTACTTTTATGACCGGTGATGGAATTTAAGAGGGTCACATAGGTTTGGTTGAACATGTTCCTGGAATGTCGGAATAATCACCGATCCAATTCTTGTTTTTTTACAGACTTAAGACCTTTTAGGGACCTTGTTATTTTTAAGTACAATACAAAAGAGAACCTGTTCTTAAAATTTTGAATCCCATCACTGGTTATAACCATATGTTGTATATTCTAATACATGTAGGCATATTGGGATAATCTTTATATTCCACAAAAGATTGGATATAAATATGACTAAGATATTATTAAATGATAGAATGCTCCTATCAGTTTAAAAACAAATCAATAAGGCATTTACTTCAGATGCCAGAAAAAAATGTTAAATATCAAGTCTGTTTCAGGCTCAAAGTAAATTGTTAAACAAGGCTAACTGACACAGATAGTATTACTTTGAATGTTTCGTATGCTGTGTAAAATACATTGTTTACAAATTATGTTAAAAATCATTATAGATAAGTATGAATTGATTGTTCTATTTCTGCCAGGTTTATTATTTGACATCAGTGTTTTTAAACAGTATTGATTTATAAATTAAAATTTCAAGAAAAACAAGTATATTTAAAACAATATGTTATTATAATATATATAAGGCTTAAATCGACATGTTATTGTCCCGCTTCTTTGACTGTGTGTGGCATTGTATATAAATAAGGCTGTGTTAAGTGTTGCGGTATGGGTTTGAATGAGTTATTCGTATAGTAATTTGTTGATTGTGTTATTTTATATTTGTAAGGCCATAAAATATGTTGTGTATGAGTTTAAATAAGTTATTCGTATAGTAATTTGTTGATTGTGTTATTTTATATTTGTAAGGCCATGAAATATGTTGTGTATATGTTTATATAAGTTATTCGCATAGTAATTTGTTGATTGTGTTATTTTAAGTTATTTTATATATGTAAGGCCATAACATATGTCGCGTATAGTTTCAAATAAGTTTTACCTTATTGTTGTTGTGTGTCATAGTTAACTATATGACGTGGCACTTGATCATAATTATCAATGGAATATACTTCCTGCAACAATGTGTAATGTAATGATGATTTGTTGTCCAGGCTCGTTCTGATGCGTCGTCGTTTGAATCGGTCCGTTGCACTTTCTGTGTCCACTCTGGCGTGTGGTATTATGAGGTCACTATCATAACTCCTGGCGTTATGCAAATCGGCTGGGCGACGAAAAAGAGCAAATTTTTCAATTATGTAAGTTTTATGTAAGTGGTCGTTAAATAAGTGTTGATAGAAATGACTTAGTTATAAAACAGCAATAAAGTAGCAATTTCAGTTAAAATCGTTGCTTATTCAAACAAAATATTGGAAATACAACTTATATTTAAGATTAATGTAACTGAATATAGCAAAACCAGATACGAAATATTACAACATAAAAAAACAGACTGACCACGTGTCAAGCTTTATATTAAGCAGGAATGATGGTAATAACACAATACAAACAATATAAGTCTCTCTATACTTCTGTAAAACAAAATATTCCAAACAACAAATTTTGAACAGACTTTACATTTACTTCATAAAATATTTATGTGTATTTCACAAGATATTTTTGTTTAATTGACAAGATAGTTTATTTTTTATTTTATATTAACGTTTCAAATACATTTTTGGTTTGTATACAAACTTGAGTATCTATCTATTTTAAATTTTGTTTGCATATTAATGTTTTTTTGCTTAAGTATGCCAGCCGCGTCCGCTATATTTATTTAATTATATCCGTTTTTAAATAACAGGTTTTAACGACTGTTCGTTTTGCCGTCTTTTCCTGTTTCCGTGCTGTGATTTGATTCTTTGCCATTTTTCAAAACTGGGGCAAAAAATAAATAAACTAAACTATTTTTTATGAAAAAGAATGGTTATGCCGTCTTTTCATGTTCCTGTGTCGTGAATTGATCCGTTGCCATTTTTCAATACTGCGGAAAAAAATAACTAAACTATTTGTATTATAAGGATGGATATGGGATTGGAGATGATGAATACAGTTGTGCATACGACGGCTGCAGGCAGTTATACTGGCACCAAGCGCAAAGCAGGAGGCACATCCACCCTGCTTGGAGGGAGGGGGACACCCTTGGCCTGCTGCTCGATCTGGAGAAGCGTGAAGTGATTTTCTATCTCAACGGAGACGCCTTGCGACCGGAAAAGGGGATCTTCAATCATGCAACGTGAGGGAATGTTGGGATATTCATGTTTATTCTTGGGAATGGTAAAACACAAGTATTGTTAACACGCGGACAATCGTAAGAACAATTATAAGCCAAAAATGAATCAAATTTTAGGGGGAGTAAGAATTCACTTGCGCTTGGAAGCTAGTAACGCGATTAATCGTCACCCGAGTAATGGGAGTAAACATGGTGCGCAACTGTGGTTTGTATGACGTAATAACTGTTTAAATGTGGTAATATAACATTCTTACATTAAGATGCTGCTGAAAGTTTTATAGGCTCCAGTATTCTTACGTCATGTGTATAATGAAAAGGTTATACTCCAGTTGAATAGAAAATGATCGCGGTAAATGTTAATTAGTTTTTTATATGTGAGAGTAAATTATTATTCACCTGGCGTCGATTACTCTCATTACTCACGCAAATTTTTGGCCCTGTATTATGACAGGATATTCATGTTTATTCTTGGGAATGGGAAAATGCAAGGGTTGTTAACACACGGGCAATTACCAGATTACATCGCGCACAGTGTCGAGTTACTGGGGCTATTGCAGTGTGTTGTGTATGATTAAGGCGTTCCCTCAAATTAGTAGAATCCATTAATACACTGGGTTCAGGCAATGTCAGTTAAGGACACAACCGACTAGCTTGTGACTATTGTTAAACCGGTTGAAAGACGATTAAATTGAGATTGAAACGTGATATTTTTTCAGGGACAAGGTGCAAGATTTTATGCGCACACAAAGTCTATAGTATAAGCATGTGCAAACTCCAACTGTCTACAGTGAACAAAATCTTAAAATCATAAAGCATGCAAATTCTATCATAAGATGTCAACATTTTTAAATCACCGTATTCTTTCAGGGAAGGCTTTTTCGCTGCAGCGAGTTTCATGTCCCACCAACAGTGCGTCTTCAACTTTGGAGCAAGCCCGTTCAAATACCCTCCCCTCGACCGTGAATATTCATGTTTCAACGACGAGGCTAGTCTCACTGTGGAGGAAAAGATTATTTTGCCAAAGTAAGCTGGATATCCTCATATACAATGCTAAATTATCAGGTTGCAGTAAATAGTCTAA
Source organism: Ciona savignyi (assembly GCA_000149265.1). Classification (NCBI taxonomy): domain Eukaryota; kingdom Metazoa; phylum Chordata; class Ascidiacea; order Phlebobranchia; family Cionidae; genus Ciona; species Ciona savignyi. The sequence continues at coordinate 947,609 of CH001990.1, forward strand.
ATACTATTAGTATTGGACCTAAACAAGATAAAGTTGTTGCGATTATTTAAAGTAAAGTTGTTTCTGAACCAAATGTTATGAATAGGTTTGTGTAACTAGGAATTAATGCCGAATAACTTATAGTTTCGGGGTAATGTTTAAGGTTTAAGCAAAATGTCGTGCATACGTTTGGTCAGTTTAATTAAAACTTTATTCTAAATAATATATATGTTTGGGCAATTTTCCCCAAACAAAAGTTGTGTATGGTTTTGTGTAATTTGGACATGATTTCAAATAACTGATTATTTGGGTCCATGTATAATTTAACTTTAGTTTGGGACTTAAACATTGGCCAAAAATAAAATTTATTCAGAATCAAGTTTCAATTACACAAACGTTTTGTGGCAATGTACATGTCCCAAACAAAATTTTGTGCAGTTGATATTGAAATAATTCTTGTTCAACAGACACAAGAAAGTTGAACTGATCCAACAAATTGAATTCAGCCCCGATCAATGTGAATTATGTTGTGACTTATTGGCAGACACCACTATGTTACCGTGTCGCCACAGGTATGTTCTATATATGGTTGTTTAATAATTCCCATTGATGCATTTAAATTAGTTTTTATTGCCTTTTCTATGTGCTAGAGTCTAACTATACCATCTGCAGTTTTTAGAAATTAGTTTAAAAAAACCACAGAACCGTTATTTTTAAATAAAAACGAAACCCTCTTTGTAAAAACTTAACAGAGCACATCACATTATTTAAAAAAAGAATTGCCATATGTCACAGAGAGCTTAAAAGTCAGATTTAATTACTGTTATTATCATCAGAGACAGTTATATGATATTTGGCTGAGTTGTACAATTTTATAGAATTTATAAGGTAAGTGTGAAAAATAAATATTACGGAATGCATATCTTTAAGAATGAAGTTAAATGCGAAAATTAAAGTAAAAATAAAAAGCAACACTAAGCTCAGTACTTCTTAGAGGACAATTTGTGCTCATCACAATATTCAGATGAGTAAGGAAGTCATCACAGCCTAGTTGATGTTCAAGAAGCAGATATAGTGTAGTAATAAAAGAAATAAACTTCGGTTTGTGGTGTTTTGTCTATAATTTATATCGACGTAAGTCTTTGGTGTATTTCTTAATATATACATTTTATATCATTGTTACTCTTCGATTGTGGTGACTTGTCTAATATTTTTGTTTCACACCAGTGGGATATGTGGGCGCATCACAGCCTAGTTAATGACCAGGCAACAGATATAGTGTACTAATAAAACAAATAAACTTTGGTTTGTGGTGTTTTTCCTAATATTTTTCACATTTTACAACAGTGGGATATGTGGACGCTGTGTAAAGGTGGTGGAATGTTGTCCTTTCTGTCGTTCGGAGATTTCTGGGACGTTTCTAAACGACGCTACGGCTGCGGAACCTCTAGAAGAGGCTGGATCTTCGCAAATCCCTGTTTCTGTTTGAACCTCCACGGCAATGTTTATACTATCACTGTGCACTCGTGGCGATGGGGGGATCGATGCTTTTAAATCAACACTTGCACTTTTCCTATGCTTCTAGCACTAGCTTTAGATGAAATACAGCACATGGTGTAGTGCCATATGGTTCTGTAACACTCAATGAGATTTATTTAAAATTACAACAAAACTTAGTTCATGCTGTTGAAGCAAATACTTTTTATTCACTGCCCATTCTAATAAATGAATTGAATCAAATCGGCCAAAGTTTTAAGTTTGTTAACTTGTTAGAAAAAAAATCATTTTTCAAATACTTCTGTTGCAAATCCCAATTTTTTTCTCTCTATGCTGTGTTTTTGTATCCTCCTTATTTTTCGACTGAATCTATCATTCTGTACAGCACTCCTTGATCTTTTGCAAAAATAAATCATGCCAGGAATTTGCAGCGTTTTTTAATATAATAATAATAATAAAATACAAAAATGCAACAACAAAAAAATCGCGACGAAACTTTGAGATCGTGTTCCCAACGATTGGAAAGCCTCAAACATTAAAACGCTTTATACGAACAAAGTTCTGCGGTAAAACTTCAGCTCATGAATGCTCTCCAGTATATCGCCGAGCGCTCTGTGACTCGAACCCTTTGGTGGTGGAAGCACATGTGGATACCATCGCCTACACAAACAAACCATTAATTTTATACCGATAAAATTTTTCCCAATTTAAAAAAAAACATCTTTGCAGATTAAAATTTAGATATGTAAAAAATAAACATATCTCTATATTTATTTTGTTACAAAGCTAAGTTTCGAATCTACAAAGATATGTTTTGTTTTAATTCGAATAATTTGTAAACACGTAAATCTGTATAAAAAGATTTGTACTAAGTTTTGAACCCACACAGGCGACTTTTTTATATCAACCTCTGTATATGAATCGGATGCGCTAACCATTCGGCCACACAACTCTTGTTAGAATGATAGTACAACATTATACCTTGCAATTTAAGGTCAAACGATACATTATATAAAAATGCTCTTACTTTGATAATTCTTTAATAGAACTGACATCTATGATTCTGTAGTGCAAGTGGTCCATGAACCTTGGCATATAATGGTCCAGAAAGCGCTTGTCAGCGTGGATACTATTCCCAGCCAGTGGGCACGTTTTGATAGGCGTATGCTGTATTGGAAGGATATGTTAAAGATTAAAAAAAATACAGCTTCTATTATTATACAGCAAATGTTGTGGCTCTTCCGGCCCGTCGGTCTAGCGGTTAAGTGCGTCGTCGCCTTTCAATCGAAAGGTTGCAGGTGCGAAACTGGTCGCTAGCTAGTCGGTTGTGTCCTTGGACAAGGCACTTAACGGACATTGTCAGAACCCAGCGGTTTAATGGATTCTACCAAATTGAAGGAACGTGTCTATCATATACAACACATTGCAATAGCTCCGGTAACCCGACAATGCGCGCGAGGTGATCTGACGATTGCCCGTGTGTAAACCCCCTTGGTGTTCCCATTCACGGGGATAAACATGAATATCCTATCCTATCCTATCTTCAAATGATTAAAATATACAGAGTTTGATTGGGAGCTATTGCAGTGTGTTTTAAATTTTGATTCAACCCAAGCAACAAACCAATGGTTTTAAACCATGTATGCTAAACTGCTGCTCACAATAGTTTGTTTAGTTTATTTTTTCGCTCCTTCGTTACATTAAAGAAGAATGGCAAAAGGAGACAGGATAAACCTGCAAAACTACAGTAGTTTAAACACGTCAGTGAATAGACCGATAAAAAAATAAAAAATTACAATACTCAAAGACAAACAAACCACAGCTATATTACAAACTTAACCCAAACACCCAATGTTGTGCAAAACATAACTCAATTGAAAAAACTAATAGCAGAATAAATCCGATATCCTCAAAATTATGCAACTAATCACATTTGGAAGTTCAATTATACCTTCTTTATGAAGTTTAGCATTATATCTTCAGCCTCTCTAAGTGACAATGTACTTTTTCGGACGGCGTCTGTGAGACCTGACTAAAACAGAAAATCAAATAAATATCATCTGTTTTTCATCCTAGCACCTTCAGGATCCATTATGGTTTAAAATCGCACAAAACTAATTTTTTGATAAATTTATTTTAATAGGTTGCATGTTAAAACTTTACTTCTAAGTCATATAGGATAGGATAGGATATTCATCTTTATCCCTGTGAATGGGAAAACCAAGGGGGTAATCACACGGGCAATCGTCAGATCACCTCGTGCCCACCATCGGGTTACCAGAGCTATTGTAGTGTGTTGTATATGATAGACACGTTCCTTAAATTTGGTAGAACCCATTAATCCGCTGGGTTCAGGCAATGTCTGTTAAGTGCCTTGCCCAAGGACACAACCGACTAGCTAGCAATCAGTTTCGCACCTGCAACCTTTCGATTGAAAGGCGACGCACTTAACCGCTAGACTAACCGGGCGGACTAAATTAAGTAAACATAACGATAACTGTAGTAACCTGACTTTTAACAAACAGTTAGACTGTACATTGTTTGTTCCCATCAATAAAAAAATGTTTGAGTAAAAAAAATCACCTTTCCATGCTGCACAACGCACCATTCGTTCATGTTTTTCAACACTTCATCAGATTGGTGAATTACAAGGTCATCTGCCTGTTGGGGATTCGGTTGGTTTTGTGACATTTAGTTCGGCTGATTCACTTGGCAACGTGGTGCATTATCTTTTAGCCAAAGGGTTGCATAATTTAAACGAGTCGCTAGCCAGTCAGTTGTGTCCTTACTTAGCAGACATTTCCCAAACACAGTGGATTTTTGGGTTCAATTAAATTGAAGGACTGTCTGAATCAAACCCAACACACTATAATAGCTCCATGAACAGATTACCTTGCACTTGAATCTGTACTTGCGCATTGAATACAATTAGGCTTTATAGCTCTGAAGTCTGAATACAGGTTTAAGATACATACTTGAGCTATGATGTTAAGATCACCATCAGTGACCAAACATGCCATTTCCAGAATATGATCTTTATTGACATCTAATCCTGTCATCTGTGTACAATAGGAAACATGAGAAACATAATCTAGACATGGTTATCTTATCGATCGGTAATCTTGAAATTACTGCATTGCATTAAGGTTAATGAGGAAAGTTAACTTTTTGCCCAGAAACACAGTTATAAAAGTGATTGGACAAGGGAACTAATCAACCAAATAGGTTAAAGCTGAGACCTTAACCTGAATGTTGCAGGTACAAAACTAGGTTCTAACTAGCCAGTTATGTCCTGGGCAAGGCACTTACTAGAAAACACTACAACATCAGATGGTGGGACCCACTTAAGTATAAGCTAATTACATGGATACTACCATTACAGCAATGAACCTTAAAAGCACCTTTTGACTGAAATATCGTATTTATTTGCCGATTCGCGCCACCGTATAGGTTGCAGTATTAGTTTTGTGTGAAAAAAGTTTAATTTAGAGTTGACTCGCACAAAAGTCGCACCGAAAATCTAGGAATTTAAAAAGCCCCTTCCCTAACTTTTTTGCATAGATATCTTGCCTATTTCAGGGCTTAATATAATTAAAATATGTATATTGAGACCTGTGAGCGGTAATAGGTGCATGTACCTAAGCGCAAACCATTTGATTTTCATGAATAACCTGCAATAAAAGAAAACTTTCAATTTTAGTCGACTTGGTGGTGATTTGCACTTGTCGAGCCTATTTTTTTTAATGAAAAGAAAAATTTGCCACCTATCTGCAAGTATATACGGTATATATATATATGAAAAATAAACACCTCTAGATCGACCCAGACCATTCTGAATTTCTTTTCTTCATTTTCCATTGCAAGGTTATGGAGCCTTCGTATTTGGCTGCTTGTTGACACTAATAGTTTCCTATATAATTCTTTCATGTAACTACATAAAAGAAAGAGTTGAAAAGTTTGATGCAAAATAATTGCCTGTATTTACAGTCTAGGTACATACATACAAGTTGTATAACCAATTAGTATGGTAAATGAATAAAACAAAGCGCTGGTGTTTTACAAAAAATATCGGTATGTTATTGGGCAGTGGACATTTAAAATTAGTTTTGTACGATGGACACACCAAACACCAACTTATGTATAAAATGAACTTCAATTTGTGTTTGGCATAATGTATATTAGTTTTTATGGAATTTACACTGCACCAATTTCAATTGGCAACACTTAAAAATTGTTTGAAGACCGATAGGATCCTGGTATCGAGATCCATTGTGAAAAGAAGGTTCTCCATCGTTGACATGTATTTCTTTACTGTGTCTTTGTGTAGCAGGAATATTTCTTGCAGACGTTGTATCGCGTTGCGGTACCACGGCGTGTTAAAGTTGGTATGACCCGCATCACAACGGACAAGGTGGTCGCTTAGAATCATGATGAACCTTTGGAAGATGATGAGAAACAGCTTCTTCTGCTCACCATTTGCGGTTTCAAGTTGATCTTGCATCCTCTGTAGATCATCCTGGTTCGGAGCAAAGATGTTGTACGTGTTCATCAGATCATCTTCTTCATCTTCAGACTTCTTCTCCGAGACCTGAGCTTTGCTTCTCATTTCGCCGAGTTCAGCTTCAATTTTGATGACGTGTTTGTTCATCTTACGAATAGTGGAGTGCATTATCTCCCACACATACAATCTCGTGAAGTCATCCGCCATATTTGGGGAGAAAATCCACTTTGCAACAGAAGCACAATCCACAACCTGCATTCGAATCATCTTGTCGACGAGAACCCCCATCATTTGCGGATGGTTTTTCCACACATCTTTGGTGATGCCAAGGATTGCTACCTTACCCTCCTCTCCATCTCCAGCCCACTTTAAAACTTTGTGGAACTTGAATATCGCACTGAAAGAGTGGCTGAATGATTTCTGAGCAAGAAATAACAAAGACTGAAGAAAGACTTCCAATCTAGGCAAAGAAAATGTTGATCCATCTATGTTTGATTCTTCCTGGTGAATATCTTCCAACATAATTATCAGTTCATCTTCCTTGCATTTAGTCTTAATGGCAGTGATGACTCTTTGAGATGCGTTGTATGCCGCACGCTCTTCTTGGGAATGGTCGGGTCCAAGTTTAAAATCATACTTGAACTCAATCTTTGGTTCCACTGGAACAAGAGCTGCGAAATCTTGTGGAACTGCATCACAAATTCGCTTGTGGTATGACAATCTCATGCTTTTTTCCAGAACTTCTTTGATGAACTTCGGTTTCGGGCTAGCAGGGTCACAGGAGAGACAGTCAGACCAATCATCCCAACTCCAACGGAATTGAAAGTTGCTCAGATGTTGAGAGAACCAGTTGACAAATCGGTCAGTGCATGTTATATTCATAGTGTCCAGCCTTTCATACAGCATGTCAGACGCAATAGCTAGAACCTGTGGAATCATACTAGGCTGAAGTTTGCACAGCTCAATAAAAACTGCAGTGTACATCACCATAGGGTAAGGGGACTCTGGGAGGCGGAAAATATCACCCATTAAACACTCAACAATCATGTGATTCAGTGGAACTTTTTCTCTACCAGGAAAACTAAGAAGTCTGGTGGCACATTCTTTTTTATCACTCTTGAATGTGCGGACTGTGTTTCGGAGCTGTTCTTCAATTAACCATCTTTCAATCGCATGGTTGCCAGGAATCAGTGGACCTTCGGGGCAGTCAGTATAATCGAACATCCTGAAGATTACTTGCGGTATTGGATACAAAGAAGCTTCAGCAATGTATGGGGGGACAACAAAATCAGGAAGATCGTGTTGAAGTGCATTAGCCAGTACTGGAAACGCACGATATGGACGGATTATCACATCTTCAATCCAGCCGTCCTCCCGCAGTTTGCACACCTGGGCAAACAGACAATCAAGATATTCCTCTTGTGGGTGGGGATCATCTGTGGACCAAACCCTCAGGAATTCCTGGTGACTTTTATCTCTGCGAACAATGTATTTTCGGATGTTATCGAACAAAGTTGCGACTTCAACTGAGTGTTTCTCACTAAGAGCGGAACCGGCCCATGGCAACGAAGAGAGAACTGCGTACACGTACCAGTCCTTACGACTCTGCAAGCTATCCTGTCGAGTTACCGAGATAAAGATGTTATAAAGTGAGATCAATGAGGTTGGTGTAACCAAGTTGCAGTTGACCAGATCACTAAGAAACTGCACCATGTATCGAGCGTAGTCGAATTGATTTGTAGATATCAGTCGCTTAAGTTCACGCAGCATCATTTCAACAAATTCCCCTCCGCAGTTATAATTTCGAACGTTTAGCAGCCCCACCAGGGTTGTGTATATCGAACATTTTTCTGGCAGCTGATACGAGCACAACACAAGGATTTGTAAAATTTGTGATTTAAAATTCGGTAAATCAGCTTCTAATACAGTTGCCAAACCTTCAAGATTGCTTTCTAAAGAAGATGAACTTTTCTCCCCGACTCGGCATATCAGCGACTCTAATCTCCGCTCAATTTCTTCGGAGGATTCAGTGACCTTTCTTCTCTTGTTAAACGAACCCTTACCCTCGTCGTCTGAGGATCCTGGATCACGCTGCAGTGCTCTTCGTCTTCCAGACATGATCACGCATGTATTCTACGACAATTTAGACCTAAACCGAAGACTTAGCCGTCACGAAACTCGTTGAATATGCCTGCACAGCAGCGCTGAAGTGATTAGTCGTGATAAAAATTGTGAGCGTATTAGTTATTATAAAAAAAAAACTTTCAAAAAGTTTGCACAATAATAAATGTGATGAATAGTTAGGATTTTAAAACATACAAGAAATATCAAAATCGAACATCCACACACCGAATTAATGTTTATTTGACATGCTCTGAAAACGGTGATTCAGCAAATATCATTAACTTGTATTTTAAGTTTTATCGAGTTTTCAGACATTCTTATGCAATTTTTGTATTTTAAAAATACAACTACATTTTCCAAAATTATCCTTTTTAATTTAGAACAAAATTAAAGAAAATTATCACGTTAAAAATTTACATCCGGGTATCAACGAAACCAATGTGTTCAGGAAAAATCGCTGAGTAATTCTTTTCCTAATAGTCGCTTGAATACAACAGCCATGCCGGTAAGTGTGCTTAAAAAAATACAGAATTTTTACTTTTACTGAACTTAATACGTATTTTGACACTTTGTTATGAAGATTATTCTATATTCTTCCAGTTATACCAGCGTTGTATATTAAAAAGTGTGGTTTTTACGTATATGCAAGGCCAATAATAACGGAATAGATCTATAATCCCTATGTCCTAACAGTTAGCCTATACAACGTGAACATATGTCATATCTGTAAACATTACTGCCTGTAAAATGCTGTTATAAAATATACTTAGTCTGTACTGTTGTTAAGTGGTTAACCTAAAATGGGGAAAACTAAAAGGAGGGAAACGAAGTAGCTACAAAAGTCGCAAAACGATACTTTACATAACAATGGTTGGCACAAAAAATTGCTTCATTTTGGTATTATTCATAAACTGGCACAATGCATTTAAAAGGTTGCTGACTCTGGCCTAGGAAGATTGATTTAATTGGTATCACAAGTGGACCGGTTGGAAAAATAGTGCTGTTATATAAAACCTTTTCTTAAACCCATCCTCATCATATTTAGTTAAAAACTACAATAATGTAACAATTGTTACTAATCACTTACCCCCCTCATAGTTGTGTTGTTTCTGTATTTGTTAAATAAGTTCGAAGATTCCTAAAAAAGAGTGGTACACCATTAACCACAATGTACATCTGTAAGAAAACTAAAATTATGTAAAATTTCAATTCTTAGTTGGCGATTGATTTATTACATCCTTCCCCGGAAGAAGAAAAGAGGAGACACAAAAAGAAGCGACTGGTTCAGTCTCCTAACTCATACTTTATGGACGTCAAGTGCCCAGGTAAAATGGATCCTGTTTTTTTTTGGGGGGGGGGGGCGGCTATCAAAAACTAAGGTTATTTCATTATAGCCTTTTTTCTGAATAATATATGTTCAGCTGATGAATTGCACAGAAATGGTTTATATAGGCCTACGATGTTTTTTATAGCACACGATTTAAATCACATTGGCAGATAAAAATATGATCTTAAGCAAATTGGTCCTGATTTAAATAAAAAAACAAAGCTTCATTGCAATGGTGGACTTCTTTCAATGACCAAACAGCTATAAACATTTTGGATATCCTATCCAAAGCAAAATTACACACATTATTAAGTAAACAATTCAACATAACAGCACTATGGCTATTGTATGCCTTAATTTGAATTAACCATGTTTTAACCTATTTACAGGTTGTTATAAAATCACAACTGTGTTTAGCCATGCACAAACTGTTGTGCTATGCGTTGGATGTTCCACTGTCCTGTGCCAACCTACTGGAGGAAGGGCAAGGCTGACAGAGGGTAAATATTGCAGGTTTAAAGGGTTTCGAGGTTAAAATACTTTTATACCCTCGAAACCTCTAAATTGCATTTTACTAGTACGATAGTTTTTTTCTAGTTGAAAAACTGTTTATTTATTCCTTGTGTGTGGTTAGTGGTAGAATAGGCAGGTATTTTTTTTGCTGCTCTAACTACATAGCCCTCTTTAACAGCACTAATCTAATTACGTGGTGCCTATGTTCTACTGATCTTTTTCACACTTGATTTGACAAGTGTTACATGACATTTCG
>CH001990.1:966856-990912 GCA_000149265.1 Ciona savignyi
GTATTTTTAATGGATTTATATTTTTAAAACTCTACTGCCCGTATTTTTTATTTTGTTAATCTGAGTGGTAATGAAAAGGTATTTATAACTTCACATGCTTATTAAGCTACCTCCAACCATTTAATAACCACTACTACAGCTTTGGAGAGAGATGGACGCCCAGATAACCGACCATGCTAATGAAGCCAAAGATAACGTCAAGTATCTATACACCTTGGAAAAAGCATGCACACCACTTTATAACTCTGACCCTGTGAGTATTATTATTTGTACAAGCATTAAAGCCATAGTATTGTGGTCGGTTCTTAATATACTGGTAAGGTAGACACTTTGTATGAATATCAACTAAATAGATGTATGCATTCAATGGATCTAATCAAATATATATCGTGAGTTGAAAACACATTCGCTGCTTTTATGTTAAAGTGATTAAATAGTATTTTAATGATAACATGGGTTACAAAAGCCACTCATATTCGAAGTATTCCTACAACCACTCAATGTTACCGTCAAACTTTCCTTATCCACAAGGACACAAGTATCATAACATGTTATGTTTGCATTATTCCAGGTGAATATGATAGAAGTGATCCCAACATTGGTCAACATCATCAGTATGATTCACAACATATCAAGATATTACAACACATCTCAGAGAATGACATCCTTATTTATCAAAGTAATTTTAGTTGTTTTAAGAAGATTGCTTCGGATAAAAATTTATGATTTCGATTTATCTTGCTGTTTATATGGGAAATTTTTATTCCATTTTGTGTAATTGTGTAGATTAAATGTAATGACATACCATATCAGTTAGGATTTTTTATTACGGTGTAAACTAATGGAAATCCTAAAGGTTATCATAATTTTTTTGATAAATTGGTTACAGCAATATATATAGTATATGTATTTACTCTAGATAAATACAATATTACTTTAAACAAAAGTTTAAAGTAAAATTGCATTTTACTTTTGAATTGCATTTATAATGATTCACCATAAATCATTACAGGTCACAAACCAAATGGTAACAGCGTGCAGGAAATATATAACGGATAACGGGCAGCGTCGTATATGGGACCAGGACAGTTCTTTAGTGAAGAAAAAAATCAATGTAAGCTTTCCTATATCATGCCAAATTACCCATGCTACTTATGGTGGGACTTCTCATATGCTTGCACTTTATTAATTTAATAAACTTCTTTAACTGCTTTATATTTGTTAATGAAATTGTTTAAGTTCTTTACAGTGACATATTCAAAGAGTTTTTACGTATTCAAAGAGTTTTGCTATGAAATTATCACATGTGTTTTCTGGTTATTGACTAGATTTTGCACTCTATTTTATTGTTTCGTAGAACTGATCAGCAAATTTGTTTAACAAAATTCTTAATAGCGAATTGCTAACAGGAAAAACTATTTAATGAGTAGGATTCATTTTGCAAAATGCAATGGACATTTCATATTCTAATAGTCATAACTTTTCGCATCTTATCTTTCTAATAGTGTGTTTTCCACTTTTGTGTGGCATCTCGATTAAAAAAGTTGAATTTATATTCTCACAGGATTGTGTTGTGCTATACAAAGAATATGTGAATGGCTTCCAACGTATGAAGGTTGATTTGCAGTCCGATAAAGCACTGGACTTCTCTGAAATGTACATTTTTGGGAAGTTTGATACTTTTTGTAAGAGACTCAACAAGGTAATTTGGTGACTCATCAGCTTTGACAGTAGAAAATTTGCCAGTTTAAAAGCTACCAATTGTTTATCTTGTGTGCTTGTGCAAGTCACTATATATAAACAGATTGTGTTAATAGTAAATGCTAAAACATCATTTACTCATTTATTAATAAACACAAATATCCTTTAAATTCAACAACTTTATATTGTTGTCAACAATACAGATTTTTAATTAAAACCTTTAATTTCCTGATATGTATTATACTTTTCTTTGATTCAGTTTAGTTTATGAAAACACAAAGCAAAACCTTAGATAAAAAAAGTAAAAAATGAAAAACGACAGTCGTCAAAACCCGTCTATAATTCAAACAGTTATTTATGTCTGGCATCAATTGTTAAACAACTTTTACTCCAGATAACCGAGCTGCTACAAACCATTGAAACCTTCTCAATGCTAAGTGAGAGCAAAATCGAAGGCATCGACGGCCTCGCCAATAAATTCCAATCAGTTGTCAGCAACACCAAGAAGAAGCCATATGACATACTTGATCACAGGTGATAACTTTCGGTTGAATTTTTCATTTAATTTGCTAGATTTGTTGAAATATAGGGTAGTCTGTGTGTCTGTTGGAGGAGTATTATAATTTTTATTTGTGTTGTTTCTATAAACATTGTATATTTAATTGGCTAGTTACATAATATGATTCATTTTAGCATATCAAATAAATTAGACTCAATTTGACTACGTTCAAACGGTAATAAGAAACACACAACACAAAATTTTTAACAATCTAAACCGAAGATACACCATAGATTATAACGCAAATTATCTAGATTCAATACCCCTGTCCATATTTCTTGCAGAAAAGTTGATTTTGACAACGACTTTGAGAACTTCAAGGAGTCGATATACTCGTTGGAATGCCAGCTTCAAACTTTTATGGATTCATGCTTTGAGAGAGTGCAGGCATCCGCCCAAGCTTTGCTTCTGCTGAAACGATTTGAAAAACTAAAGATCCCATGTCTTCAGGTGATAGAATAATACATGGCAATACAAATGTGACCAGGAATAAAAGACTAAACAACAAGTATCTGCTTTATTTAAGATAAAACATTCCAACCAATTTAATTTGTATTTTCTTCTATAAAACAGACCCTTGTTTAATTATTAAATTGATTTAGGTGATGTAAAGAATAAAATATTTTGTACAAAAATGTGATAAAACTAAAGACTACAATTATATTTGCTTTATTTGGAAGATCGTAATTATGGAAGATCGTAACTACTTTTGTATTTTACTCTTATTGAAACATTTTATTGTGTGTTTTTATTTTAATCAGCAGTTTAGTTGTTTCCACTACCTGCTGTACTACTTACCCCATCTTGTATTGATTTGGTAATATAAAGCCCATTATTCACAGTAGCTCTGTCTCATAATAGTTTACATGCCTAGCATAGTATGACTACAAACTTACAAATGGATATTTTTGACAACAGTCTCATGAAAAAGAAGGTTTACTATACCTCCTTGCCTGATTTAAGGGTTGGTCCTGTCTTGTGTTAAATAGAAGATTTTAGGTGAATATTTCAACCAAAAAGATGATTTTCATTTCAGACTGACATAAAGGACAAGTACGCTCTTATACTGCGCACATTCGGACAAGAGATCGATGAAATAAAGAAGCTTTACCAGAAGTTCCGAGATGACCCACCGATACCAAGAGACATGCCACCTATAGCTGGGAAGATCATGTGGTCCAGACAGCTCTTCCGAAAGATAGAGGAACCAATGCAGGCTTTCCAAGAATTTGCACCTGAATTACTCAAGGTATGAAACTTGATAAAACGTATACCACCAGATACCTTTTGCTAGTTTAAGTTTATTGAATCATGATCGAATTTACACCTTTTTTTCCGTTTTTCAAATTTTAACAAATTTTTCTTGTATAATTATGAAACAAACTAAAGCAACAAACTAAACTATGATAAATACTACTTAAATGATTCTTTTAAATTTTGTGCTAGTTTAGTGTATTCAATTTTTGTTACATTTATCCCATTGAATAATATTATTTGCTTTAACAAATAGAATAGAAATAAAAAATGTGGCAACCTGGTTCATGGAAACATGATAACTATCTATAATTAAGAAATAAAATAAACAATAAAATTTAAGAATTTAACAATCTTCTTTAAACTATGTTAAACAATCTAATTTTTTACACAAAAAATTATTTAACAAATGTAACTAACAATAATTAAAAAAATAATTTAAGCTGAAGCATCATATGCTGATATAAATGAAATGGTAACCTATATATTTTAAATCCGTAAGTTTTAAAAGTGTTGACTTTTGCAGGAGAAAGATGGAAAAGCCCTGGTGAAAAACTACAACCGAATGGGCAAGATTCTGATGGAGTTTGAAGTCCTATATTATCGAGCATGGTGCAGGGAAACTGACAATATTAAATATGCTCTTCAGGTACAGGGTTCTTAACTTAATTTTGCTCAATAGGCATAATATTCCAACTAATCTGGGTAAGAAATTTGTGGTAATGCCTTGTCCAACGATACAACCTACTAGCTCGCAACTAGTTTTGATCCTGCAACCGTTTAGCTGATAGGTGACACACCAATTAAGCTAATTTGTAGATAGTCAGTTGTGTTTTCGGCATGGCAGTTACCGGAGATCGCTTGAACCCATTGAAATGATGGGCTGAAGGTAGTGTGTTAACGTCCATTGCGTTTTCCCATTCACAAAGATGAACATGAACATCTGATACAATCTTTGTTGTTTCTCGCTAATCTTAATTAAAACCCCCACCCAGGCAACTCTGTTAGTGCGCCACCCCGAGACCAAGCAACTGCACATCAACTACGACCCACAAGTACCAGCCATGGTGCGTGAGTCGCTCTGTATGAACAAGATGGGACTCGAAGTACCTGAGGTCGCCACCAACTTGCTGCACAAGATCGATGACTTGAAACATACAAAGGTGATGAAATTAACCCTTTTTTTTGTGCATATAATACAGTATGACAGTAATGTTGTATGACTGGTTAGATATGTTATTAATATATGGTACATTATTAGAACAGCATGTTACATGGGTCATGGGTGTTAGTATGATCAGAGATGATCAGAGCAAAAATTTTCAATCAGTGATCATCACTTATCAGTAACCTTATGATAACCATTTCTCCTTCAATGAAATCTTGCGAACCACTTGGAGGTCAATGGCATTAAACTAGTAGATCTACATTTTTTAAGGAATTTATATTAGAATTTAATATTCTTTCCAATGAAAACTAGTTTTCAATAAAAATTTCTTAAGTCAATATTTTTTTGATCCAGGAAACTCTTGAAATGTTGCTTGAGGATTACGACAAAGCGATGGAAAGCATCCCAAGCATATTCATGCCTCTCATGAAGCAACATCTGCACCAGGTCGATCGTGCTGTTAGGAATGGTCTCGTCTTTATCACTTGGAGCTCTCTCAACCATAAAGTAAGACTTGAAAGTGTTAATTTAGTTTAGTTTTAATTCTTACAAAATACAAGTGTAAGTTCAGTTTAGTTTATTTTTAACATAGTTGTTTAAAAAACTATCATACTTGTTTAAAAAATCACATAATTGTTTAAAAAAAAGAGACAGAATAAATCGACAAAACAACAGTAATTAAAACAGGTCGCCGTTGACACTCGCCGATTTTTCATTATTTCCTTTTTTCGCTGATTATTTGATCGTCTGTTTTCTGTTATATTCAGTTAAACCTTTTTTATCTAATGAGTAGTTGCATTGGTGGTAAAAAAGTATACTTGGGCGTATGATAAATTGCACTAAAACGCTAACCTTGTTTTACCCAGTCAACATTCTCCATGCAGTTGTACTTCCACAATGTTGAGAAGGAATTGAACCAACTGAAGCGAGTTATACGTGATGTGAATGATTTGAAAGAAGCTCGTATTGATGACATGTTGAACGATATCGCCACAACCGCTTTGGTGGATTTGGAGGATGAAACAACGTACACTATCGTGGATTTCCTGAACTGGTAAACATTGTGAATTGAAGCCAAGTATTAGTGTTTGGTTTATGTACTTCTGTGTTAAGTGTTCACCAATGTGGGGAACACTGTGTTCCAGCAGATGTAAACCCTTAATGGAGAAAACCTAGTTTTAATCTTCCATTACCAAGGCCAGAAGAACTGGGTTTTCTCTGTTTGAGCAAAACGGTTTAAGCTTGGAATTCTTGGTTAAGTATATTGAAATAACGGAAAATAAACCTTCTTTAAGCTATTTTTGCAGTATAATATTTGTTTTCACCTTACCTAGGTATCTTTGGTGTCTTATTTAAGACTGTTATATAAATATGTGTGTGTCACAGTGCTAAGGATCATAGCGAGAGCATGGCAAAGTATTTGAATCGTAAGAGTGCCCACATCGAAATTGCCGTGTACGACCTGATACAAGCGTTTGCTAAGCATTCTGGAAGAGCTGATTTTGTGTAAGTTGTATGGTTGGGTGGATAACATAGTAGTAACCTTGTATCTGTAGGTTTTATGCTTGGCTAGAGTCCTTCTACACCGTACCTTTGGTGTGTGTATTGTTAATGTCACAGGAGCTTAAGTTGATATATTAATATCAGCTATGTAAGAATAAAAATTACACTACTATCTATCCAGCCACAATTGTTGCTGACACTTTTTTAACTTTATTTCCTGCTTGCTAACAAATCTGTACAGCTACGAATTTAAATAACCCCGTTGTTAAACCCATGTATGATTGAAAAATGATAAAAAACTACTTAAATCAAAATCATCGAAT
This sequence comes from Ciona savignyi, assembly GCA_000149265.1. Lineage (NCBI taxonomy): Eukaryota > Metazoa > Chordata > Ascidiacea > Phlebobranchia > Cionidae > Ciona > Ciona savignyi. The sequence goes on from CH001990.1 coordinate 973,365, forward strand.
CAATTCTTTAATAAAAGTATGGTCCCTGCAACGTTAAAGAACTGCAACACCTTGTTCACCTTTCTTGCCACCCCTGCCAGGTGGCCCAATAGACTCATGAGGCCTCTGATGGAAAATTGATCAAAATTACTTAAAAAAATGAACGAATCAATTTCTCAATAAAATCTGTTGTCAAGTGATAACTTAACCTCACCTTCCCAGATTCAACATGAAAAGCTCAGTGAGTTCCAAGTCCAAATACAAGGACAGCGTTGACTTTAATGAGGACGACGCATTCGCAGTAGAATGTGAGGAATTGGTGGAATACTTTAAAACTAGAACGCTGGAAGCATTGCTTAAATGCACAAGACAATCGCTGGACCTCATCAAAAGAAGGTCAGTTTTGATTTTATAATACTTAAGATTGTGAAAAATGAGCGGTTAACTATCATTTTAAATTTTAACTGCTTTTTTGCCAACTTTGGTTTTTAAATCTTATCCCTTCACTGGTCAAAAAAAAGTTGAACAGGAACTGAAATAAACCAGTTTGGAGCAGTTTTATCTGAACCAGAGAAAACCCTAAATACAGATTTTTTAGAAACGAATTGCATTTTGACATGTAATTTTTCTGGCAGAGTATTCTACCCCAAATCAGCATACGGCCGACGAATGAGGGGTCAGTTGGACAACCAACCACCAACAGGCAGCATACAGTTGGTGAGGGAGGGTATGGCCCCGCTACTTGTGTCCAATGTCGAGCTGGCAATACCCAATGTGGAGCTCAAACCCAACCTGGAGGAAGCACAATCTGCCATCAATGAAACTGCAAGGTGGGAGGCTCATGTAACATAATGACTTGGAAGTTACAATGTTACAGTAGTACGGACAGGTCTACGGTAGTCCCGGGACCAAAATTTAGGTTTTAAAAGCCTTGTTACTCAACAAGAGTATTCCTTAAAAGGCCGGTTACTCCTTAAAAGTCACTATAATAATAAATTTGTGTAAAAACAAGTATAGTTCTTGCCAATTAGCTTGGTGGATTAGCAAGTCAACATTCAGTAGAAGGGTTGCAGATTCGAAAGTGGTCGCTAACTAATCAGTTGTGTCTATGGGCAAGGCCATTAATGGACATTGCCTGAACCCAACCGATTATTGGGGTCTACTAAATTAAAAAACTTCTCAATCATACACAACACACTGCAATAGCTCCGGTAACTCGACAATGGGCGCGGGGTGAACTGACGATTGCCCGTGTGTTAACCCCTTGGTTTTCCCATTCACAGGGATAAACATGAATATGATAGCATAACTTAATACCTTTGTTAACATGAATGTGAGAGCAAAGTAGAAAAGCGTTTACCATGCATTCCACTGTTTCGCATTGCCGTCCCAGATGCATAGTTGAGGTGAGCAAGGGAGTGGTGTGCTGGGGTCAAAGCATCCCGGATGAACATGATCTTGAAATGGAACGACGCGGATCTGCTGGTAGGAATTATAAGAGGGAGATTGGGAAGAAACTATCGAGTCAGATGACCCTGCAGAACTCATTCGATAAGCTGCAAAACCATTACAAGGTAATTCCTATGTGTTGTTAAAATTGGTAATATCTCTTAATCCAGTTGATCTAGCAAAATATTTTTTTTACTTCAACAGCTAGTGGCTTTTTTTTCAGCCTTATTTTGGGAACTATGGTTTCTCTGGTATCGGACTAGTGTCTTGGGATTGACCTTTGTTATCCTATAAGATACAAAAACAATATTATTTTGTTTTACTGTTTAAAATTACTGGTATTGACAACATTTTAATGAAATACAAAAGGAAAGCAGTGAAATGAAAGCAAAGCAGTATGCTCATAATGACTTTACCATAAACCTCCCCATCCAACCAAGTTTGCCCACACAATGATTCCATATACACAGGCGATATCGGAGCACAAGGACATCACCAAGCTGGTGATGATGTTGGGAAGTGCAATGAACAACATAAGGGAGCCGGTGGCCGAGAATCTCATCCAGTTCAATCGATTCCAGATGTTGTGGGAGGAAGAGAGGGAATCTGCCGTGAAAGAGTAAGAATTTTCATCTTCCCAGTTTGCACAATTTTTTCTCAGGTTAAGGGGTTTAATGGAGTAAGGTTTTTCTCCTTGCAAAACTGATAAAATTTACTTTTTTACCAAGTTTTACTAAGTTTTTAGCAACATAGCTCCATAAAGAGTGTCAGCGCTTTTCCAAAAGGTTGTGCGATCAAAACTTTCTGCTTTCTAGTTAGTTGTCTCTTTGTGCAAGGCACCTACTGGACATCCATAAACCCCAGTGAAATAATGGGTTAAACTATAATAAAAGTAATGTCTCAATGGCATAGAGCACACAAAATAATTTTTTGTAACGTGACAGTGGACACAAAGTAATCTGACAATTGTGTGTGATTCCAATAACACTTTATCCTATGCTGTTGTCATACCCACTTTAACGCACATCATCAGATTCATGTCCACCAACCCGCTATTGACTGAGTTCCGTGCTGAAATAATGAAATACGAAGATATCAACCAGCGTGTGGAGGTGCTGCCCAGCTCCATCAGTGTTGGTCCTCTGCAGCTGCTACCAGCCAACATTAAGATGTCTCTTGTCGTCGAAACCAAGTCCTGGAAAGTAAGGCAAAGCAATATGAGTGCTCGCCAGCTGTTGCTGGTTGTGTCCTTGGGCAAGTCGCTTTGACATTGCTTGGAGTGGATTAATGGCTTCTGCTTAAAAATGAAAGAATGTTGCAATCATACATAACATTAGCTCCGATTAGCTTAGTGGATTAGTGAGCCAAACGGTTACAGTTTAGAAACTGGTTGCTAGTAGGTTGTTTCTTTGGGCTTTAACAGACATTGTCTGAACCAGTTAGATTGATAAATTCTACCAAATTAAAAGGAAAGTCTTAGTTATGTACAAAACACTGCAATATCTCCGGTAACCAGACTAGACGCGAGGTGATCTGAGAATTGCCCGTGTATTAACCCTCTTGGTTTTTCCATCCATAGGGATAAACATGAATAACCTAATCTATACCCTGGTGTCCAAATGGTAACACATGCCATCCAATCCAACGCAGGTTAGTTTGTGCAAATGCTTGAACATCGTAATACCGGAGCAAGATGGAAGAAGTCTTCGATTTCATCAACGAGTATTCCAAGCGACTCACACGACCCATCAAAGACCTTGATGACATTAGAGAAGCCATGAACTCCCTTGACACAATCAAACACGAGTTTACAAGAATCGACTTTACCGTTGGTGGGTTAATTTGCACAGGTCACTTTACTGTACACTTTTCTTCGAGGCTTAGTGTAATAGTGTAATTTTTTTTTTAAACAATTAATTATTTTTTAATTTATTTATTTATTTTTTTGGGGAGTTTAGCGACCACGTCTAATTTTACCGAATTTTAATAATCATCGTGGAAACAAAAACTAAACTAAACTAATCAATTTAGTTTTCTGTATAAGCAGTTACTTTTTTAGTTTATTGAGATGAACTGTCAGCATAAAGTTGGTTTTGAAACCAGCCACAAGTTGGTTTGTTGTGTCCTTAACATGGCGATCGTCACTGTTGGGTTATCTAAGCTATTGCAGTATGTTGTGGTGCCTTTACTGGAATTGTGGTATGTATTACACTTTCTACAGGGTCAATTACTACATAATTGTCCTTATGTATGGGAAAGTGCAGGAGTGTTATCACACGGATTACTAATGCTATTGCAGTGTATTTTATATAATTAAAACAATTCCATTTTTTAGTAGAACCCATTAATCAACTTGGTTCCGGCGATGTTTGCTAAGTTTAGTGTCTAAGGACACAACTGACCAGTTACATCATTTAATCTGAGTTTGACCGATTCTGCCATTGAAATATTTATAAACCAACCAAATTGTTGAAACTTGCTCCATTATTTTTAAAAGACTTTTAAATGGAAACTGATAAGTTGTTTTCCATTTTAATTAAAACAAGAAAGCTAATTACAAACATTATTTAAATGCAGGGCCAGTCGAAGAAGCTTACGCTATCATGCAGAAGTTTAACGTCAAAGTCAATCCTGAGGAGATTAATAAAGTTGATACGCTTCGTTATAGCTGGAACAAACTCTTGTCTCAATCTAACATGGTATGTTTTGTTTAAGGGTTCATACAAAACTACCATAATGTAAATAATACAATCAATTTTAGGGCTAAAGTTTGAAATAGTAAATAAACGATCCAAATCTATATTAATTTATATGATAGGATAGGATAGGATATTCATCTTTATCCCCGTGAATGGGAAAACCAAGGGGGTTAACACACGGGCAATCGTCAGATCACCTCGCGCCCATCGTCGGGTTACCAGAGCTATTGCAGTGTGTTGTATATGGTAGACATGTTCCTTCAATTTGGTAGAACCCATTAATCCGCTGGGCTCAGGCAATGTCCGTAAAGTGCCTTGCCCAAGGACACAACCGACTAGCTAGCGACCAGTTTCGCACCTCCAACCTTTCGATTGAAAGGCGACGCACTTAACCGTTAGACCAACGGGCCGGATATATGATGTCAACGTTAAGGCTCCACTTTATAATAGCTTTAAAAAGTGTGTTTGTTAACATGACCTGTGAGGAGTAGTGTTGTCTTTATTCAATGAGTAAAGGAGTAAAACCTGTCATAGAGTAAAACATGGGCAAAATTTCAAGCAACTGTTATGGTATAAGATTAATATAAGCAACAGAAGTACACAACTGATTAGCTAGCCACTGGTTTTAAATCTTCAACCCTTCGGCTGAAAGGCAACACACTAACCACCCAGCTAATTGATCATACAATTACCATAAAATCGGCAAAACTCATTTCTCTAACTTCCAACCCACCCACCCTATATAATATGTTGTGCCCAGATATCAGACAAGCTGTGCAAAGTGCAGCCACAGTTCCGCTCGGACCTCATCGACAAAGTGGAGAAGTTCCACGAGGATTCAACCACCTTCCAAGAAGCCTATGATGAAAACGGTCCCATGGCTGAGGGGATTTCCCCTGTTGAAGCCAGTGATAGGCTGCAGGTCTACCAGAGCAGGTGGGGAACAATTATGTTTGTAAGAAACAATAGGCAATTTTAATGTATTGTTTATGTGAAGCATCTTGTTTTAAAGTCATCCTTCTGTTTAAAAATGTGATTTGTTTAAAAAAAACATCTTAATATTTTTTTGAAAACATGAATTTTTTTTATTTTATTCATTTTGTAATTCTGCCTCTGTTGTCCCTTCTTTTTATTTGTTTTAAATAAAACAGAAATTTATTTTCTTTATCTTCTTTAAAACATTTTAATTGATTTTCAAAAAAATGGAAATTCTTTGCTATTTTCTTCTTGTTTCTAAATCTTCTTGTTAAGGTTTGACGACTTGTGGCGTAAATTCCAAACCTACAACGCTGGTGAGGAGCTGTTCGGCCTGCAAGTTACCGACTACCCTGCGTTACAACGTACCAAGAAGGAGCTCAACCTGCTACAGAAGTTGTACGGCCTCTACAACGCTGTCATGAAGTCAATCAACGGATATTTCGACATCTTATGGTCTGAAGTCGACATCGATAAAATCAACCAGGAATTGCTGGACTTCCAAAACAGGTTGGTTTATAGGATAGGATAGGATATTCATGTTTATCCCCGTGAATGGGAAAACCAAGGGGGTTATCACACGGGCAATCGTCAGATCACCTCGCGCCCATCGTCGGGTTACCGGGGCTATTGCGGTGTGTTGTGTATGATAGACACGTTCCTTCAATTTGGTAGAACCCATTAATCCGCTGGGTTCAGGCAATGTCCGTAAAGTGCCTTGCCCAAGGACACAACCGACTAGCTTGCGACCAGTTTCGCACCTGCAACCTTTCGATTGAAAGGCGACGCACTAAACCGCTAGACCACCGGGCCGGGGAGTTTATTTCAATGCTTTTGCCTGATCATGTTGGTTGCTGCTGGAATTAATCTGTTATTTGCCATTCTTTCAACCATTGAATTTTAATTCCCTTTATCAGATTTAGTTATTTGAGGCAGAAGAAATTTAATTGAATTTAAAATGAAACTCTTATATAGGGTTGTGTGATGTACCTGACTTTACTTGTATATATCTCTTCTTTAATTCAGAAAATGTATCATGGATTTTATGATAAAGGTGCTTGCGTGACATTTGATCTAATCACAAATGTAGGGTAGAATATTCATGTTTATACCTGTGATTAGAAAGCTGCAATGGGAATGGATTATTTACAAATGTGATAGTCAGATTACCTCGTGCCCACTGTCTGCTTACCGGATTTATTGCATTATGTTGCATATATTTGAGATCTTAACAGAGTTTTACCCACCAAGCTATCTGGATGGACAGCATTTGTAATATGATTATATGTAGCCCCACACAATATAAAAGCAATATCCCCTCTTTACAGATGTCGAAAGCTTCCCAAAGGACTCAAGGAATGGCAGGCTTTCAATGAATTAAAGAACAAAATTGATGATTTCAATGAAACATGTCCTTTACTTGAACTCATGTCTGATAAAGCAATGAAGAAACGACATTGGGAACGAATTGAAAACTTAACCGGATACACCTTCGACATAGGTAGGATTATTTAAATTCTGTGAGAAAGCTAAACTACATTCTTATCTACCATTTTTGACCTGTCTTGTTTTTGCCCTGATAATCATGTAATTTGTGATTGACATTTTAACAGCTGTTGTTTTGCACTTCCCTTTTTTTTAATGTTTACACTTGTTCATGGCAATGAAATAAATAGACTGGAACAGCAAGGACAATTATCCGTCCTGCCCATAATTAGGTTACCTTAGCTATTGCAGTGTGTTTAACCGTTGGAAGGGTTACCGCAGTTTTGGCCAATAACCCACTAGAATCATGCAACATATGCTAAATACCTTACTCAAGTACATAAACAATTGCTAGCTGCTCCATTCAGCTGTTTAAGTTCGACGTAATTCAATCGGACATTTTGACAGAGAATGAGAACTTCCAGTTGCGCAACATAATGAGTGCGCCACTGCTCAAATACAAGGAAGACATCGAAGATATTTGCATCAGCGCTGTCAAGGAGAAGGACATTGAAGCAAAACTTAGTGTGGTCATTGCGGAGTGGAGTGCTAATGTTCTCAGCTTTAGTGTCTTCAAAGCAAGAGGTGTGGCCTGTGTTATTGTGGGAACTGTATGATAAATATTATTCAAGTTATACCATGCACCAGTGACAATAATTCTAATCACCATAAATAATGTCATTTTTATCTTTTATTTTTTTGTGACTTTTTTTTACTAACCTTTAATTATTACTTTAAATTGTGGATTTTTTACATGTAAGTTTTGCTTAAAAACCTTTTATTTGTGCCCTAATTTAACTTTTAACCTTTCATGAGTGTTGAAATGATTAAATTAACGAACAACATTGTTCCCCATGCAGGTGAATTGCTTCTGAAAGGACAGGAGACTTCTGAGATAGTGTCGATGCTTGAAGACAGTTTGATGGTGTTGGGGTCATTACTCAGCAACAGGTCAGTGATAGCTTTCTTATGTCAGTGTCTATAATATATGTCAACGGTGTAAAAACTTTTATTATTTATTTGTCTAATGCTCTCTGGCTATGTTTTCATGGACATCTTTTTTACAAAGATATTCTATGTTTTTAAATGAGTAAGCAATGCGTTGGTTGTTTAATCAATAATTTTCACCACAGTATTCAAAAATGACTTTATGTTTTGTCAAGACGAGGCATGCGTAACATTCGGCCCGGAGACTGGTCCACCCCGTAAAGGGATTTTGACCGCTCACAGACTGTATCTAACCATACCCTGTAATTAAGATATTGAATACTATTCATGTAATAATCCGGCCCACCAAGAACTTCATTTTCCCACTTCTGGCGCGCCGACTAGTGAAGTTGCCCACCCCTGGTCTAGACTTTAATTTATTTTACGATTTAAACAATTGTCAAAATAGATACAATGCACCGTTCAAACCTCAAATCCAACTGTGGGTGCAGAAGTTGTCCAATACTTCAGATATCATAGGTAAGTCAGAGTATATGTTTTAGTGGTAAATTACCATGATCCAAATATGTTACAGTGGAACATTGCCATGATCCTGGCCAAGTCATCTTACATACTGCTTTCAGTGGAACCTAGGATATTCATGTTTGTCTATGGGAAAAAAGTCATAAAATCACACAAGCAATCATTATTGCGATACAAGCTTGCGTCCTGTCAAAATACCAGAGTTATTCCATACTTAATACATACAAGTTTATCTGCTCGGATTTTGTTGATTTCTAAACCCATTGATTCACTATTTTGCCATTTTTAAATCTTCTTTATAAGGGTAAACAAGATTTTGGTTTTGTTTAAATAGATTTCACATACAACATTTCGGCACTGATGCTTTAATTATTACAGAAAACTGGTTGATTGTTCAAAACTTGTGGGTGTATTTGGAAGCAGTGTTTGTAGGAGGTGACATTGCAAAGCAACTTCCGAAGGTGATTTCACGTTCTCCCAACATTTCCTGTTTTGTTGAATGGAATCGTAACCAAAACTGTTTATTTTAAGTCTGCGACGATACTTGTAAAAATGTATTGATAATCGCACATCCGGTTTTGCGATTATCGATATATAGTTGCAGCTTTAATTTATGTCAGTTGGCACAAGATTTGCTTAATAGTGAATAAAACAAATCTTGATCTTGCTTTTCATAAAAGTTTAAACAAAACTGTTTTGCTCTAGGAAGCCAAAAGATTTGCAAACATCGATAAATCGTGGGTGAAAATAATGACTCGTGCACACGAGACACCCAATGTTGTACAATGCTGTGTGGGAGATGAAACTCTTGGACAACTCCTGCCTCATTTGCTTGAACAACTGGAACAATGCCAGAAATCATTAACAGGGTGAGTGTTTTTCTGTCTTTTGTATCCCTAGATGTACCATTTGACTACGATATGCAGTTTTCTCTGACCCTGGCTGGCCGATTAGCTTGGTGGGTTAGTGCATCACATTTCAGTCGAAAGGTTGCATGTTCGAAACTGGTCGCTAACTAGTCATTGTGTCCTTGGGCAAGATATGAACAATGCCTTAATCCAGTGGATTAATAGGTTCTACCCAATTAAAGGAACGTGTGAATCATATACAGCAAACTGCAATAGCTCTGGTAAACCTATGGATTGCCCGTGTTTTAACGCCCCTTGCGTTTTCCCATTCATAGGGATACACAAGAATATTCTAACCTATCCTTTTTCGTTTTGGTTGGCTAGTTTTTATTATTTACTTTTGCTTTTTTTATTATCCTAGAATTTTTGTAATAAAAAAGCAATACATCAGAAATACTAACCAATTGGTTTTTTTTTATCCCCCCTTGTAGATATCTGGAGCAGAAGAGATTGGTCTTCCCCCGTTTCTTCTTTGTATCTGATCCTGCACTGTTGGAGATCTTGGGCCAAGCTAGTGACTCACACTCCATACAAAGCCATCTGCTTGGCGTGTTCGAAAACGTGAACAAGGTCGACTTCCATGAAAAGGATTACGACAGAATGATGGCTGTTGTGTCCAAGGAAGGTGAAACTATAATGGTGAGTTGGTTAGCTAAGTTCCATCCAGTTTGATGTATGCACCTATTACTAATTTAAATGATAAATTACTTGTTCCTTATTGCTTTGTATATAGCAACCTTTTATTTGTTTTTAATTTATTCAACTTAACTGCCCAACCATGTAACGGGAAGGTATAAATTGCGATAATAATGGGCAGAGACTGTTTCTTAACTTAGTGTGTACACTGGCTACTATTTTTTGTGATAAACTTTACTACTATTAAAATATACTATAAAAAAGACTTCACCGCTAGAATCACCCACAAACATTGCTTCCAGCTTTATTTATTTTCGAACTTAGTTTCGAACCTATAATGAGCTCATCCCCAAGACCGTTTTTTTGTATGTAATTTGGTATATATATCGGTCGCGTTAACCATTGGACCACTCTTTGCTTTCAGCTTGAGAAGCAAGTGATAGCGAAGGGCAATGTTGAGATATGGCTCGGTGATTTGCTGCGTGAACAACAAGCATCATTACACTCTGTTATAAGGGATGCTGCTATCCAGCTTGCAGATCCTGGCTTCCAGGTCCACCCATATCTTGAAACTGCTCCAGCCCAGGTATCTCATATTTTAAAACTGCACCAGTGTTATGCATTGTGCCCGAATACTTTTAAAGTATTTTGAAAGATTTAGTTGACGTTTTTTCTGAAAGTATCAGAATGATTTTAAATTTACAATTGTGTTGTGTAGTACTCTACTAAGACACATTGCGCAAGAATCAATACTGCTATTTCAACATGGTACTATGGTTTGGATTGACGGTGCCTTAATGGGTTGAATTTAATAGGATATTTATGTTTTATCCCCATAAATGGGAAAATGCAAGAAGGTTAAGGGTTAACACATGGGCAATCGTCAGACACCTCGCGCCCATTGTCGGTACAGGAGTTGTTGCAGTGTGTTGAGACTTTCCTTCGATTTAGTAGAACCCAATAATCTGTTGGGTTCAGGCAATGTCCAATATGTTCTTTGCCCAAGGACACAACTGAGCTACCAGTTTCGAAGCTGCAACCCTTCGACTAAAAGACTATGCACTATCCAACCAAACCAATCAGTGGGATGAAAAGCCCATCCTCCCAGCATAACCCCCCACCACCCCCCAGGTTGGGTTGCTTGCGCTACAGATGCTATGGACTCGCGATGCCGAGGAGGCGTTGTCGAACGCTCGGTACGACAAGAAGATCATGCCGGTCACCAACCAACGCTTCCTCGACCTCCTTAATGCACTCATCGCCGTAACCACTAAGGAACTCACCAAGTTTGATCGAATCAAGTTCGAAACCCTCATCACCATTCACGTGCATCAGCGCGATATTTTCAACGACCTTGTAAGTGCATAGACGGAAAACGTGTTTGCTACTTGCAAAATTGTCCTTTAGTTAAAGAATAGTTCAACATGATAAAACTATAAGATATGTTATTTTTGACCTATTTTCAAAACATCGTTTGCATTAAGTGGCTTGGGTTTATTGCATACTATTTTTTACAGATTATTGTTAAGTTTAGGTTAGTTTATTCATTTTTTGACCTAGTATTAAATAGCAGAAAATAAAACAAATCATATCACACAAAAATAGGAATAGGGGGCAATACGAAAACTCGGTAAAACACATCAACAACAAAAGGATATAAATATGAAATATATCGTGTTAATATTAATTCTGTTAACTCAAGTTCCCCAGTCCAATAGCTTGGTTCCATCCATGAGTTTTCCTCTTATGCATTAACTTACATCTGTCCCCAGGTAAAGATGCACATAAAGACACCGCTTGACTTCGAATGGCTGAAACAATCGAGGTTTTACTTCAACAACGACACCGACAAATGTCTGGTCAGTATCACAGATGTCGACTTCTCATACCAGAATGAGTTCTTGGGCTGCACAGACAGACTGGTCATCACACCTTTAACTGACAGGTGTGGTATAATAATGTTTGAATTTCTTGATTCAAAGAGGTTAGGGTTAAATATATGTGATAGTACTGGTAGAAACATTGCTAAACGAAAATACCATGATTTTAGGTCTGAATTTGGGTAATAAAACTTAACCATATGAAAATGTTTACCAACTTTTTTATAACAATGTTTGAAGTTCTAATCTTCTAGTCGGTATATCGGTAGCCTCACAACTACTGCTCTGTGTTTGTATTATATTTTGATGGATGATAACCATTTGCCCACACAACCTTCCAGCAATTAAAGATACGTGTTTGAGCAATTGTGGAATGTATAACAGCGTGCCTGTGTCCAAAGTTTAGCGCAACCGATTAACATACAGAATTTTAAAACCTTGCAAACAACTCTATGAGTTTTTAAATAATCACTATGCAACTCAAAACAACAACATCCAAACTAAAGTATCCTCAAACATCCCCAGATGTTACATCACCTTGGGCCAAGCACTTGGCATGAGCATGGGTGGAGCCCCTGCTGGGCCGGCAGGTACTGGTAAGACCGAAACCACCAAAGACATGGGGAAAGCACTCGGTAAATACGTGGTGGTGTTCAACTGCTCCGATCAGATGGATTTTAGAGGTCTCGGCAGGATTTATAAAGGTTTGTTGTAAGAAGTATTTGAGATTTTAAATATAAATGATTTAATTATATCTATCTTTTAATAACGTCTTATTTAAAATATAGCTTCGTTGTTATGCATTAATTTAAATTTGTTTTAATTTGATGCGGTTTTAATTATTGTTTTTTAAAGAAGCAAAAACATAATAAACTTAAATCTTTTTATTCAATTCATCATGAACATAACATGATATTGTGCTGATAGTTTAAGATGACTTGGTAGTTGGTCATGTTCACCTTTAAGGTTGTGAGGTTGGATCCAGCGGTTTTTTTTGCGCAAGGCATCGAAAGGCTGTTGATTGAGCTCAGTAGATAATAGTGTTGAGCAAAAACCAAACCTATGTTTAAACGAAATTCCGACGTCCGTAATTACATAACTATATCCTTGCATGTCACTAGCCCTCTTTAAACTAAAAATTCCTTCCCACCAGGGTTAGCGCAGTCAGGATCGTGGGGTTGTTTCGATGAGTTCAATCGAATCGACCTCCCTGTCTTGTCAGTAGCTGCTCAGCAGATCTACATCGTGCTTCAATCGAAGAAGGATCGCAAAACCAGCTTCGTGTTCACTGACGGGGACAACGTGAGCTTGAACCCAGAGTTCGGCCTCTTTATCACAATGGTTCGTGCTTCTTACGGAGATAGATTAATAGTATTAGGCGGATGCGTGTATAATACAATACTAGTTCTGTGATCACATTTATGTCAAAACTTTTGATTGCCCAATGTATGTTTCCTTGAGCTACAGCGGGGGCAAAAGAGATTTAAAAATAAATTTGTGGTAATATCAAACTAATTTTTTAAATTAATTAATTTTGCGAAATTAGTCAACACACAAAATTTGGCAGACTAAGTCTTAAGTATCAAATTATAGCTGTAATTGACGAATAATTGTTTAAAACAAATCAGTTTTGTTTTCTTTACAATATATATAGAAATAGTTCACATCTGGTATTCTCAGTATCCAATTGAAAGAATAATATAATATGTGTTAGTGTGCATTATAATTGTCCACATCACACTAAGCTTTCACCCACAGAACCCAGGTTATGCCGGGAGACAAGAGCTTCCCGAAAACTTGAAAGTTCAGTTCCGTTCCGTAGCTATGATGGTCCCAGATCGTCAGGTACTTAATATCTTTAAAACAATGAGTTTAGCTAATCTTAATGGAGTTAACTCTTTAACATCAGTTTCTTTGTGCCCACCAATCTTGTTTAGCAAATCTTAATGGAGTTAATCCTTAAACATTAGTTTTCTTATGTTTACCAATCTTTGACCATCAAGATTAATATCAAGTGAAAGCCATGTTTTTTTTCTTTAATAATAACAATAAATAGTTTTTTCATTAAAAAGGATTTCTACCTTCAGATCCAGCCTTTAAATTTAAATATCACCAGTAGAGGCTGATAATATATCCTTTATACCCTTATAAACGTGCAAAATACAATAATTTACCAATGACCAGAAATGTAGGCTTAAAATGGCTATTACCCCATAAATATTGCATGTGGACCGTTTGTGACAACTCTAATATATCATATTTAACAGATCATTATTTATTTTTAAAGATCATTATGCGAGTAAAACTGGCTAGCTGTGGTTTCGTGGAGAACATTGTTCTTGCACAGAAGTTCTACACGCTCTATAAACTGTGCGAGGAACAGCTTACTAAACAAGTATGTGATATAATCAAGTCTAGTTCTGCTTGTATTAGTGCTTTTCTTGTTGTGAAATAATCTAGATATTTATTTACATTTTATCCCTGTTAATGGGAAAATACAAAGGCATTTACACAACGGCAATCGTCAGATCACCTCGCGCCCACAGTGGGGTTACCAGAGCTATTGCAGTGTGCTGTGTAGGATTGAGAATTTCTTTTAATTTTTCAGTAATTGACTGGATTAAGCCGATAATTGTTAAGTCCTCAAAGTAAACATTTACGAACACTAGTGTTAGTCTGTGAAAAAGTTGATGGTTTTGTAACCAAATTCTAATATTAAGGTATTCCTTAATAATTAATTGCAAACAAATTTAAACATGCCCACTTAAATAACTCCCCAAATATTGAAAAAATGAATTGGTCAGAATCACCCTTATACCTACAGGTTCACTATGATTTTGGATTGCGTAATATCCTGTCGGTACTACGGACACTAGGAGCGACAAAGAGAGCAAGACCCAATGATGGGGAACCAACCATTGTGATGAGAGTGTTGCGTGACATGAATGTCTCCAAACTGGTGGGTGGAACCTTATGTGAAGTTGTATTTTTATTTTTATGTTGTATTTTAATAATTTATATTTTTTTGCATATTTTGACACTCACCGATTTTTCCTTGTTTTGTTGATATTTGATGGCTTGATTGGTTCAACTTGTTTTTTCAGCCAGGTACTTTGTGTCAGTTGTAGAATATAGTCAGCGAATGAAGCTGTTAAACTTAATAATTATTGCTGAAATGCTTTATATATCTAGATATTTATACAACACAACCAGCAAAAGTGTACACACACCAGTGACTTTATATAGTAAATTATCTGGTATGCATTATACAACTAACGATATACATTATACAACTAACGATGGTATACCACCAAATGAGAGACAGATTAGTCTAACGGTTTAGTGCTTCGCCTTTCAGCCAAAGGGTTGCTGGCTCAAAACTGATGGCTACCTAGTCGGTTGTGTTCTTGGTAAGGCACTTAACGGACATTGCATAAACCCAGTTGATTAATGGGTTCTACTAAATTAAAAGAACATGTGAACTACACACAACGCACTGCAAAAGCTCCGGTAACCCGACGGTGGGCGCGAGGTGATCTGACGATTGCCCTTGTGTTAACCCCCTTGGTTTTCCCATTCAATAAAAATAAATATTATATTTATCTTAAACAGGTGGATGAAGATGAACCGTTGTTCCTGAGTTTGATCAACGACTTGTTCCCTGGTATTGTGCTGGACAGTGCTACATATGAAGACTTACAAGCAGCTATTGGTCTGAATGTTACCGAGATGGGCATCGTAAACCACCCACCTTGGAACTTGAAGGTGAACTTACCATAGCCATTTAGTGTTCACAATTTATGTACCTGTTTTTTGAGCTTTGGAGTAGTAAACTTGCTATTATTTGTAAACTTAATTGCATTTTATATTATTGTGACACTGTGGTTTTTTTCTTTATTTATTGTAAAATGGTGATTGTTACTATTGTAAAAGTATCATGCTGACCGAATACAAATCTTAAATCTTGTAATCTTGAAAACTTAATCATAGCCATTTAAGATTCACAATTTCATAACCTGGTTCTTTGACCTTTAGAATAGTGCATCGATCGCAATTTTACTATTAATTGTAATATTAATCGTAGCAATTTAGTGTCCACAATTTACCTAATTGTTTGACCTTTAGCGCAGTATACTTAATTGTATCTGGCCATATATTATCTGTGGTTTGGCCTGAATTCTTTGACCTTTAGCACAGTAATCACAATAAAATAGTACTGTTCATCCTTTCTTCCAATTACCTGAGCCTTAAAATGATGTAGTCCAGCTGTTTAAGACCCTTATGGGTGCGGAATGCCATGGTATAATGTATCTCATAAAGTACTTTTTTCACATTACCTAGTTAATGGAACCATTCCTCGAAATTCCAAACAGCAATGTGCAGTAGACTTTAACGTTTGTGCGATTTCCCACAGCATTTTTTTGCCGTTGACTTAGCAAACGAATTTCGGGGGCTGTGGAACTTAAGATATTTTAGTTTATTTTATCACCATCCTATTATTATATACCTGAGCTTGAAATGAACACGAATTTCAACCCGATTACCCATTTAGGTTGTCCAGTTGTTTGAGACCCAGCGCGTGAGGCATGGTATGATGGTGCTTGGGCCAAGTGGGGCAGGCAAAACTGCTTGTGTTAATATGATCATGAGGGCTATGACTGAATGTGGGGAGCCTCATAAGTAAGTATCTTGTAAAGTAATGTGTTAGCATGCGCAAATTGCCGGAACTTTATTATGTTTGTCATAAGATAAGATATTCATGTTTATTCTATGAATGGAAAAACGCAAGGGGCGTTAGCACATGGATAATCATCAGATCACCTCGCACCCACTCTACGAGACTTAGCCCTTGTCTAACTTCAGGAACACGCCACTTATAAGCACCATTAGAGTTTTGTAAGTTTAATAATGCTTAGGTGGGCAGTGATAACTTTGCTGCTGATGCACAACTTGCACTCCATGTTCATCAATCCCCCGCCAACACAATCTAATCAAACCATCACACTTACACAATCTGACCCCACACTCACCCCAGGGAAGTAAGAATGAACCCGAAAGCGATCACGGCACCCCAGATGTTCGGTAGACTAGACGTGGCCACCAATGATTGGACGGATGGTATCTTCAGTACATTGTGGAGGCGTTCACACAGGACAAAGAAAGGTGATTATGAACTATGCTGTGTGTTGCATTATAACTTAAAATACGCAATCTCAAAATAATATACATCTTATATGCATCTGAATAAGTAAATAGCAATAGGTGCACCAAGTAGGCACAAACATTATGGTGAAACGTGGTAACGTAGCTCACCAAGAAAGCAATATAATGTTTGATGGGTTATTTTGGTAGGTTATTGACTTTTACCTGAAAGTTTACAGGTTCAAAACTGCTCGCTTGCTAGCCGGTTGTGTCCTTGGGCAAGGCACTTAACGGACATTGTCTAAAATCAGTAGAATGATGGGTTCTACTATCTTAGAGGAATTTGTGAATCATACCCAACACATTGCAATAACTGTGGTAACCCAACAGTGGGCACAAAGAGGTGATCTGATAATTGCACTTATGATAACGCCTCTTGCATTTTCCCACTCATAGGGATAAACATGAACATTCTATCTAGTCCTAAATAGTGACTTACCCTCCCTACAGGTGAGAACATGTGGTTGGTGTTGGATGGTCCTGTGGATGCGATTTGGATCGAAAACCTCAACTCTGTGCTCGATGACAACAAAACCCTCACACTGGCTAACGGGGATCGGATACCAATGGCTCCCAACTGTAAAATCCTCTTCGAGGTAAGTCATTCACATTATTGTAGCGACCGTATTCATTCAGTTGTTTTGATACCAACTCAAGTATTTTTATTTTCCTGTCATACCTTTCAAGTCTAGCTTCTTCTTGAACATTTCTACCCGACTCTAGGCCTATTTCATTAGTCATTTAAAGAAAGTCTTAAAGTGAAACAAAAATGAAGTTCAAGTCTGTAAAAAATCATAAACAAAATAGACAGTACATTATATTTGTAATATGTATTAATTTCCTGGGACATATAATTTAACATAGA
>CH001990.1:1008457-1023975 GCA_000149265.1 Ciona savignyi
CAATTTAAAAAAACCCAAAAAATGTTTTCAGCCATCTAAAGTTAAATCCAAACATATTCTAAAAGTGCCCAAATATAGTAAATTGAGAAAAAGGGAGTAATTGTATGTCCATCCACCCAGACCACTTCTTATTGAGGACATTGGTGAAGAGCTTGATCCAGCGTTGGACAATGTATTGGAGAAAAACTTCATTAAAGCAGGGAGCACATACAAAGTATGGTGGTCTTGTTTATTATGTACAAGAAATTAAAACAACATTCACCAGAAATATGTCCGACCGAATAGCTTAGTGAATTAGTGTGTCGCCTTTTAGTTAAAATGTTGCAGGTTTGAAACTTGCTGCTTGGTTATTTGGTTGTTTCCATGGCCAAGGCACTTAACAGACATTAAATTAATACATCCAAGTAAAAAAAAAAACGTTTTAATCATATATAACACTGTTATAGTAACTTGGCGGTCAGCGAGAGGTGATCTGACGATTTCCGGTGTGTTAGCGCCCTTTGCTTTTACAATTCACAGGAATAAACAAAAATATTCCATTCTAAACATACCACCCCTTCCCCAGGTTAAAGTGGGCGACAAGGAGGTTGATGTGATGTCAGGATTCCAGCTCTACGTCACCACCAAGCTGCCAAACCCGGCCTACACTCCAGAAGTCAGCGCTAAGACCTCCATCATTGACTTCACTGTAACAATGCAGGTTGGTTGGGTCATAATGCTCTTTGTCTTGTGCTTGTTTAATAGATGGCATTAAAATTCAACTCTATACCAATGTTAATATGTGCCTATCAACTTTTTAACAATCTGAATTTACCTTTCAAATGGTCTGGGTAATTAGCTTATTCTGTAAAATCTTTGGTGGACTACATGCAGCTATGTTATTCAAGTTTAAGAAGGAAACCAGCCTACACGGCTGTGTCCTTGGGCAAGGCACTTAGTGAACGTTGCCTGAACCCAGCGGATTAATGGGTTCTACCAAAATGAAAGGAAAGTCTAGATCGCTAACGACACACATCAATAGCTCACGACACACACCAATAGTTTACCCAAAGTTGGGCGAAAGGTAATCTGACGATTACCTGTGTGATAATACACTTTACTTTCACGGTGATAAACATGAATTTCCTATTTCCCACAAATTTCCAATATTTATTTTCAATGTTCTGAGTGACTGTCTTCCAGTAAGGTGCTTAGCAGATGCTGTCTACCCCCCAACGAAATACCAGGTTTAGCCAGAAGTCAAAACTAGTATCAACCCTCCACACTTGTTGCACAGGGTTTGGAGGACCAGCTGCTTGGTCGTGTGATCCTCACTGAGAAGAATGAGTTGGAAGCTGAGAAAGTCAAGTTGATGGAGGAAGTCACTCGATACAAGAGGAAGATGAAGGAACTTGAGGATAATCTGCTCTACAAGCTCACCAGTACTCAGGTAGGTTATCCTTTTAGTATTTTAGTGACCAGTTAACTTACAACCCTTCGGCTGAAAGGCGACGTACTAACCCCACCAAGCTAATTGGTTGAACAAGTACAACTTGTTTGGGTGAATAGCTTGGTGGGTTAGTGCGTGGACAATCCTAGGAATGTTTCGGTTCGGAACAGGTCGGTAGCTGATCGGTTTTGTCCTGGGAAAGGGCAGTGAATATTGCCTGAACCCAGTGGGTTAAATAGAGTTAACTCAACAGCTGCAAAAAACATTCACAACATATTGCAAAACTAAATGTAGAGTGTCAACAGTGATATTAGAACAATCAACCAGGTATTGTTTGATATTTATAACCCCCTCCAACACACAGGGCTCACTGGTAGATGATGAGTCGCTTATTGAGATGCTCGCCACGACCAAGGAGATGGCGCTTGAAGTGAGCGAGAAGCTGACTATTGCAGCAGATACCGAGGTCAAGATCAATACAGCTCGTGAAGAGTTCCGTCCCGTCGCGATTCGAGGGTCTATCGTCTACTTCTTGATCGGTAAAGTGATAAATTGAATTATTCTTCACTAGGGTTGTTTTTTTGTTTAATTAGGCAAAGTTTTAAATCAACGATGGGCTTATCACTGGCTGATTTTTTGTATAGAATTTTGTAGATAAATCAGTCGTGCTAACCGTTGAGCTACATTACCATTTGTTACTAATTGTTAGAGATATAAGCAATAGTAAGGTTGTTGAATAATTTAATCATGTTGGCTATAGGTTTAATTATTATTACTTTTCTAAAATCACTACAAACATCTTGGTAATTGTAAAATTCTGTAAAATGTATTTAAATATCCTTCCTTTATTTTCTTTCTGTTGAATTCTGAATTTATGGTAGAAACATAGGATAGGATATTCATGTTTGTTCCGTGAATGGGAAAACCAAGGGGGTTAACACACATGCAATCATCAGGTCTCAATCATATGTTGTGTATGATTGAAACTTTCCTTCAATTTAGTAAAACCCATTAATCCACTGGGTTTAGGCAATGCGTAAATTGCCTTGCCCAAAGACACAACCGACTAACTAGCGACCAGATTTATACCTGCAACACTTAGACTAAAAGGCTATGCATTAAACCACCAAGCTAATCAGTCGAGCTATAGGATATTTCCGAATTGATGATAGACACAGCATTTTATCCACAGTTGAGATGTCCATGGTGAATATAATGTACCAGACATCGTTGCTTCAGTTCCTTGGATTGTTTGATGAATCGATGGCCAAATCCACCAAATCCCCCATCACATCCAAGAGAATCAACAACATTATTGAGTTCCTCACCTACACTGCATTCAGGTGGGGTTCGAATAATAACATAATTGATCTTGTCTGGTTGGCGTTGATCCAATGATGTTAATGGTGGTGGGGAATTTATATGCTAAACTAGGATAGGATAGGATGGGATATTTATGTTTATCCCCGTGAATGGGAAAAGCAAGGGGGTTGACACACGGGCAATCGTGAGATCACCTCGCGCCCACCGTCGACTAACCGTGTCAGTGTAGTGTGTTGTATATGATAGACACATTCCCTCAAATAAGTGATTTACCTCAACTAACAAAATTACATTATTTACTCAACTAAACCTTTAGTTTTGGCTCCAACCCATGTTTCAACCCAGCAACCTTTCTGCTGATTACCTCGCGTTGTAGAAACCAACCAAATAAAACCGAGGTCCTATTCCATTATTCGATGCTCCATTATCCTATGTGAACACCACACTTGATTCACCCTTAAAGCTGCACACTATCCAACTACATACAGATACACATGCCGTGGTTTATACGAGACACACAAACTCCTCTTCACACTGCTCATGGCACTGAAGATCGATCTGCGGAAAACCATCATTCGAGCGAGTGAGTTCCAAACCTTCATCAAGGGAGGGGCGGCCCTGGACCTCAAGTCAGTGGTGGCGAAACCGTGCAAGTGGATCCTCGACATCACATGGCTCAATCTCGTGCAGCTGCAGAAGCTTCCCGAGTTCAGGGAGATTTTGAACCAGGTGGGTGGGTGTTGAACAGAATAATAAAACTGGTTGCTAGCTAATCGGTTGTGTCCTTGGCCATTAATGCACATTGCATGAACCTTCTATACTAAATTAAGGAAGATTCTACTAAATTAAGAAACTTCTCAATAATATACAACACATTGTAATATCTCCAGAAATACGACAGTGGGCGCGATGTGATCTGACGATTGCCCGTGTGTTAACCCTCTTGGTTTTCCCATTCACGGGAATAAACATGAATCCCCCACATACAGATCGCACGCAATGAGAAGCAATGGAAAGCTTGGTTCGACACGGAGGCTCCAGAGGAGGAGGTCATACCGGATGGATACTCTGCATCACTTGATACTTTCCGCAAGCTGCTCCTCATCCGATCATGGTGTCCCGACCGCATCATGCCACAAGCCAGGAAGTACATCGGCCAATCCCTTGGAGCTAGGTTCGATGGTTGTTATGTGTATTGTACCTTGTGCTCACAGTCGGGTTGCCACAGATAGTTTGTCTCAACAAATAGCTTGGTGGGTTTTTACAATGTCTTTTAGATGAAGGGTTTTTGGATTGAAACTTGATAGCCGGTTGTGACCTTGGGCAAGACACTTATCAGACATTGCCTGAACCCAGTGAATTAATGGATTAGTTGGTTCTGCTAAAACTGAAAACTTTAACCATTGCTGTGTTACATCCTTCCTGTTTCTCTATATAATAACCCTAAACATGAGTACCAAATTTTATTGAGTTCGAAAGGTGACAAAGAACAGCAATTTATTTTAAAGCAATATGTGTTGCAGTACCACCCCAACCCACTATAGACACCTGAGACACCCATGCTCATACACCATCCATCCATACCACCCATGTTCATACACCATCCATTCATACCACCCATGCTCACACACCCACATCCATACCACATCCACCCCAGGTTCTCAGAGGCGGTGATCCTCAACTTGGAGGAGACGCACCAGGAGAGCACCATCCGCGTTCCTCTCATCTGCCTCCTCTCACAAGGATCCGACCCCACCGACCAGATATCAACCCTCGCCAAGAAGAAGAATATTGACTGCAGAGCCATTTCAATGGGGCAAGGTGAGCTTCTTAAACCAGAGTTACTGGTTGGGGTTTTTAAGCTAGATTTCAAAGACTCATGCAGCAGGTTTTTCTATGAGAAATTAAAAACAGAAAAGATACTGTGTAGTATATCATACAATACATATAGCTACTTATGATTTCTTTATGTTAGGATGTTTATTCCCATGAATGGGAAAACCAAGGGGGTTAATACACAGGCAATCTTCAGATCATCTCGCGGCCACCGTCGGGTTACCAGAGTTATTGCAGTGTGTTGTATATGATTCACACATTCCTTCGATTTGTTAGCATGCTTATGTAGTAACCCCACCCACCCACCACAGGCCAGGAGGTCCACGCGCGTCGCTTAGTGAGCACGCTGATGCAGATCGGAGGGTGGGCTCTCCTGCAGAACTGCCATCTTGGCCTCGACTTCATGGATGAGTTGTTGGAGACAGTGCAAACAGCTGAGAACGTGAACCCGGCGTTCCGAACATGGATCACAGCTGAGGAACACCCCAAGTTCCCCATCACTCTACTGCAATCCAGTATTAAGGTGATAAGTTTGTTTGGTTTGGAAAGATTTTGAATGACGTGTTTTAACGACTGTTCGTTTTGCCGTCTTTTCCTGTTCCTGTATCGTGATTTCATTTGTTTGCCATTTTTTAATACTGGGGCAAAAAATGAATAAACTAAAGTATGTGGTAAGAACTTTTTTTTTGGTTCCACCATAAAAACACATAACATGACCTTCTAAAAAATTTGAGAAGTTCTGTAACTTTAATACACGGGAGTGGTTATGTTATAGCGCTTTCTGTTTTCCATCATTAAGGTGTGAACTTAACAAAGCATTTCATGCAACTTTCCCCCCACAGTTCACCAATGAACCACCACAAGGTGTAAAGGCTGGGCTCACTCGTACATTCGCTGGGATATCGCAGGATCAACTCGATGTGAACAATCTACCCCAGTGGAAACCGCTCCTCTATGCTATCGGGTTCATGCATACTGCTGTACAGGTGATATTGCTGGCTGTGTGGTTAGAATCTTTTAATGCATACTGCTGTACAGGTGATATTGCTGGTTGTGTGGTTAGAATCTTCTAATGCATACAACTGTACAAGTGATTCTAATCTTTTCTGCATTTTTACTCTTAATTTTGGCCTTCCAGCCAAAATTGTTTGTTGAAAATATGTCAAGGACATTCGTAAGTAGATACAATCAGCTGAACCACAATTAAATCAGGTGCAGATTTAAAGGATATGATATTCACGTTTATCCCCGTGAATAGGAAAACCAAAAGGGTAAACACAACGGCAATCGTCAGATTACCTCGCGCCCACCGTCGGGTCACCGGAGCTATTGCAGTGTGTTGTGTATGATTCACATGTTTCCTTGATTTGGTAGAACCCATTAATCCGCTGGTTTCAGGCAATGTCCAGTGAGTGCCTTGCCCAAGGACACAACCGACTGGCTATCGACCAGTTCAGAACCTGCAGCCTTTCGGCTGAAAGGCTTCGCACTAAACTACCAGACTTACCGGTCGCCACTATGCCAAGTTATCAGGTAGCTTAAGGGTGAAATAACCACCATGAAACAAGAGCATCCTATCCATCCACACAATACCACACTAAACAACCAAGCCTCACCCTCCCAGGAACGCCGCAAGTTCGGTCCACTCGGTTGGAACATCCCGTACGAGTTCAACACCTCGGATCACTACGCCACTGTGCAGTTCCTTCAGAACCACCTTGATGACCTCGATCCTAAGCGTGGTATCCAGTGGAGCACTGTGCGCTATATGATCGGTGGGTTTCAAGTTATGATAACTGGCTTTTTCATGAGCTCCATTGTGTGGCGGGGGTGGCCAGAGTCAATCCACCAATCAATTAATTCACACCAATAAACCATGTAATGTAACCTCGTTGATGTATAACCCTCCACCAGCGTTGTCCTGTCGTGTTTAAGGGGGAATTAAACTGGTTAGGTTGTTTTTCGTGTCAGGCCTGGGATTGATATCCATTTGTTAAGGTTATAAGTGATTGCTTCAACTACCTTTAAGCTGAGCGATGATTTTATTTAGGAAAAAATGAATATTAAAGTTTAGCTCCGCAAATGGGAAAACACAAGGGTCGCTCTCACACTTTAATTGTCAGATTTCATTTCACCCACTGTCGAGTTACCCAAGGCAGTGTGTTTTTTGTGGATGATTCACACTTTTCTACGATTTAGTAGAAGCCACCTTTTCAATGGGTTCAGAAAATGTCTGCCTTGCCCAAGGACACAACCGACTAGCTAGCGACCACTTTCGTACCTGCAACCCGTCAGCTGAACGGCAACCCCACCAAACTAATCGACCAACCCCCACAGAGCGAGGTGCAGTATGGTGGACGCGTCACCGACGATTACGACAAACATTTGCTCAACACCTTCGCAGCCGTGTGGTTCCATGAGCAGATGTTCACAGATGCTTTCTGCTTCTACATCGGGTATAAAATACCAACGTTTAAAACTACAAAGGAGGTATCATCAACTACATATTCTATATTCAATAGAATTATGATTTTATCAATAACTGTATTGACAATTGCAATAATTTTTGGATTCTACTCAAATAGTAGATTTTTACTACTGTTAGTTGAAACTGTTAATATATATTCATCCGACTAAATATCTTGGGTTAGTGCATTGCCTTTCAGCCGAAGAGTTGCAGGTTTGGAACTGGTCGCTAGCTAATTGGTTTGTCCTTTTGCAAGGCACCGGGATGATATTGCCCAGTGTGTTATTAAGATCTACTAAAATTGAAGAAACGTCTTAATCATATACCACATTGCAATAGCTCCGGTAACCCGACGGTGGGTGCGAGGCGATCTGACAATTTCCCGTGTGTTAACCCCCTTGGTTTCCACCTTTGGGAATAAACATGAGTATCCTATCCTATAATGGAGAAATAGCTACAGCTTTGATATATTGACTCAGCGTGAACCATCTGACTGAATAGGAAAACAGCTCACACAACAACACCCCATGATGATTATACCACAGGTGATGGACGCCATCGACACCCTCCCACTCACCGACACGCCCGAGGTGTTCGGACTGCACATGAACGCCGACATCACCTACCAGACCAACTCGGCCACCGCTATCCTCGACACAATCCTCAACATCCAGCCCAAGGATGCGGGAGGAGGATCAGGGGAGACCAGGGAGTCGGTGGTCTTCCGACAAGCTCACGAGATGCTCATGAAGCTTCCTCCCGACTATGTGGCTCATGAGGTGGGGCATCTTGATTCTCTGGGGGTTGGTGAGGTTTAGGGTTAACCATGGTGGGAGTGGTTAGATGTTACATGGTTAGGATTAAGCCAGAATACTCCCAAGATAAAGCCATTCAGTTGAAATACTCTTAATTGTATTTAGATTCACTGCTACTTCAGTGGCTTTGTTTGATATATTTGTTCAAGCAGGTAGGATAGGGATAAGATATTTATGTTTGTCTCTGTGGATGGGAAAACCAAGGGGGTTAACACACGGGCAATCGTCAAATCACCTCGCGCCCATCGTCGGGTTACCGGAGCTGTTGCAGTGTGTTGTGTATGATAGAGACTTTCCTTCAATTTAGTAGAACCCATTAATCTTAAAAACAATTAATATTTAAAACAAGTTTAAAATGGAACAATCTGGTAAGTGTGATTTTTTGTATCCACACAGATTTTTTACAAATTTTCTCCAAACAATTAATTTAAATCGAGTTGAAAACGCCAGGTTCGATCGAAGCTGGTGAAGATGGGCCTCCTCAACTCGTTGAACATCTTCCTGAAGCAGGAGATCGCTCGGATGCAGAAGGTGATCACGCTCGTGCGCATCACACTCACCGATCTCAAACTCGCCATCGAAGGAACCATCATTATGAGCGAGGTGGGTGGATGTTTAGCACATCATTTCACATAACTACTCACCGCTGTTTGGTTTACATCTTGCTTCATCCAATAATTGACATGTTTTTAACCCTGTCTCATTGTTTTGTCTTTTTTATAGAGTTATTTTAATATAATTTTTGAGATCTTTGTCGTATGATGGCCAATTCAGCCTTAATCCGCCACCTACTCAAACGATCATTACAATTTACTTTTATCAATTCGCGCCAGACCTGAGTAACCATATTAATTCGTCTAGTCATTAATTCTGTGGTAGCGCTTTGTTATCTTTAACTTCTTTTTTGTGACTTAATTATGTTTTTAGAAAACGCAAAGCAAATGAAATAAATTTAAAGTCATATCAATCTAACAGGTGTCATTATACCAAGTTTCTTTTGCTAATTAGTTATATTTGCACTTTTTATGCCACACATAACAGTTTTAAAGTAAGCGAGAAAAATTAACTAAACTACAGTCCTGTCAAGCAGTTACCCAAGGGTAAAAAGTTAAACCCCCACAGAACCTGCGTGACGCATTGGACAACTTATTTGACGCGAAAGTACCATCTCTATGGAGGAAAGTATCGTGGGAGTCGTCCACCATTGGATTCTGGTTCACAGAGCTCATAGAGAGGAACAGTCAACTGTCGCACTGGATATTCGATGGAAGGCCAACTTGCTTCTGGATGACTGGATTCTTTAACCCACAAGGTTGGATTATGTTTGCTACTTGCTGGTCCGGCTAGTGTAATATGTTGCATGGGGGATTTGGGTGGGTCAATAAGTGAACAAGAAAAAAGGGAACCTGCACCATAAAATAAAAAAACATTTGGGCTTAAGGATTAGTTTTAGGGTTGGGGTTGTAGTTAGTTCTGGGGTTGAGATCAATGTTTAGGAAAGGGTTAGAAGTAGTTTCCATAGTTTAAATGAGCTTCTCTCTTCCCCTTATTTAGTGCTGCCAGTTACTAAGCCCGAGCTAGTATTATTATATCTACTTGTGGCAAGCATGTTATGTATGATAACCATGCTCCTAATACAAGGTTTCCTAACCGCCATGCGGCAAGAAGTCACTCGCATGCATAAGGGTTGGGCGTTGGACACTGTGACTCTGCATAACGAGGTCCTCAAGCAATTCCGTGAAGATATCTCATCCTCACCTGTTGTGAGTTGTTCCATCTTATTACCATGGCTGGTTCAGTTTACAAATGTATCTTGTCTACAATGTAAATATGTTCATACCACCTTGAGCCTAGCACTCCGACACATTATTATTAGGATAGAATATTCATGTATTATCCATGTAAAACGGTGTGTTAACACATGGACAATCGCCAGATCACCTTGCCGTCCCACCGTCGGGTTACCGGAGCTAACATCCGGCCCGATGGTCTAGCGGTTAAGTGCGTCGCCTTTCAATCGAAAGGTTGCAAGTGCGAAAACTGGTCGCTTAGCTAGTCAAGTTGTGTCCTTGGGCAAGGCACTTTAAGGACATTGCCTGAACCCAGCGGATTAATGGGTTCTACCAAATTGAAGGAACATGTCTATCATATACAACACACTACAATAGCTCCGGTAACCCGACGATGGACGCGAGGTGATCTGATGATTGCCTGTGTGTTAACCCCCTTGGTTTTCCTATTCACGGGGATAAACATGAATATCCTATCCTATCCTATTAAAGTGTGTTGTGTATAATTCACACGTTCCTTTAGTAAAACGTATTAATCCATTGGGTTCAGGCAATTTCCGCTAAGTGCCTTGCCCAGGGACACAACCAACTAACTAGCGACCAGTTTCGAACCTACAACCCTGTTGGCTGAAAGCCGTAGCACTAACCCATCTCTAGTGTGAATGAGTTTGATGGATTAAAATCGTTAACCCCCTTGGATCCATACGAACACAGGAGGGCGTATACGTGCACGGCTTGTTCCTCGACGGGGCGGCTTGGGACCGAAGGAACTCCCGACTCCAGGAATCGCAACCCAAAGTCCTGTTCGTCCCCCTCCCAGTGGTGCATGTCTTCGCCATCAACTCCACCGCCCCCAAGGACCCCTCCCTCTACGTGTGCCCTGTGTATAAGAAGCCATGTCGTACTGACCTCACCTACATCACTCCACTGTGGTTGAAAACCACCCAGAAACCGACCCACTGGACCATGCGTGGTGTTGCTCTCCTCTGCGATATTAAGTAACTTTCCAACCCACTGTGTCTATTACAAGTTGATTTGTTTTTGTTCATTTTATTTAAGTTTTTACGCTTTAATTTTGCTGTAGTACATTTTTGCCTTCGTTATTCCGAAAGTATTAAATAAAATTTGTAAGATTGCATTAATTGGTCCAGTTGTTGGTCTCTTACATAGGGATAGTGGTTATGGAGAGGTAGGTGGGTGGTTTAATCTTTAGCCTGGGAGGTCCTGAGATAGCAGGTCCCGGGAAGATAGGATATTCATGTTTATCCCCGTGAATGGGGAAACCTAGGGGGTTAACATACGGGCAATCGTCAGATCACCTCGCGCCCACCGTCGGGTTACCGGAGCTATTGCAGTGTGAAGAAAGTACATCATAGCTAACACTTGAGGTAACAAGCATGTGACTGGTTTTATGGTGGAAACAGCTTATGTAGTCGGTTGTGTCGTGTGAAAATGGCAATTTCTGGACGTCGGCTATACCCCATAAGGGATGAGAAATCTACACATAACAATAGCTTCTGCTACACAACGGTAAAATACATGGAAATAGGCGAATGACGTGGAATTACTTTCACTCTAATGGACTTTGTATCCTTAACATGAGAGACCGCTAATATTAAGGAACGAAACTATATAGGGGAAACTGGCGACCAAAAGAAAGGTTACAGCTTGTTTTTCATCAAATAAACGTAAGTTCGGGTACATTTAGAAATTTGTCTATTTAAATTTATTCATATATGGTCTATATTTGTGGTTTTGATTATGCTGTGATCTTTAAAAATCGTTGATCAATAACAAAACCGAATAAAAAAGCTGGGCCTGTCCGGGATTTGAACCCGGGACCTCTCGCACCCAAAGCGAGAATCATGCCCCTAGACCAACAGGCCAGACAACATAAATGGTTCGAAATCAGCCTTGCAACGCTCGTACCGAATATTAGACAAGACAGAAATGAAACTGCAGGGCTCAAAATAAAACTTTAAAAGAAGATTTTAAGGTTATTTTTTCGAACGCACACAGTATAGTGTTTTTTTTTATTAAAATATTTAATTGGTATAACCTATTGCGTGATAATATTTTTTAAACTGTAATTAAGTTAGAATACTCAGCGCCCATTAAATTGTTTTTGACCTAGTCAGCCAAAAATATTAGCCACTATAAATTAAACATGGCTTGTTTGTAATATATCGATATTGGTTTTTAATCTGTTAAACATAGTCTTCTTTATCAGAAATTCGTGTGGCGGGAATTGGAAATGACCGACCTAATAACATTCTTGACGTAGTCTGTCATCCAAAGGGTATCAGGTTTGAAACTGGTTGCTTGCTAGTCGGTTGAGTCCTTGCATTACCTGAACCCAGCAGATTAATGGTTTCTACTAAATTGAAGGAACATGTGAATTATACACAATACACTGCAATAGCTCAAGTAACCCGACGGTGGGCGTGAGGAAATCTGACGATTTTCTCGTGTGTTTTCCCATTGACGGATATCAAACCCTATCTCCCGATCACCGTGCTTAGGTAATATTCGCCAACTTCCCAGCCCTTAACAACAATCCAGTCCGACAAAAGCGATAAAATTTTACGGAACCGTTTATTCCATGAAAAATCGACACCTTGAAAAGTGTATTTATGTCTGTAGGAAAAAAAACGATCAATGAAATTACTTTCTAGAAAACATTAATGAATAGAAAAAATACATTGCGCGCTCGATACGGGTCTCGGTCCATTTTGATTTCCAGAGTTTATTTTCCGAATCAAGTGCAATTGACGGTTGCAGCTGTCCTCTAGCGCCCTCCCTCGACAGTTTCTCCACGAAATTAGCTGGACCGTTTTATTTAAACACAATTGAAAAAGCGTGGATCTCTCGGTCTGTACAAGTGCCCCCTGCCTTTTCGCGCCGGTCTGGCGCATGACGTCACAACCACTGGAGGCGCCCGAACCCCGCTATTTCGAGTAGGAGCCGTACAGCGACCTCGAGCGGCTGGTGGACTTCTCTTGCTCCATGACGAAGATGAGATCTCGGAGATTGACGCGTTTCACTCGAGATCTCGACTGGAGAGAAATCGAATTTTAATTTTGGACTCGTTTTTTCTCCTTAATTTTGGACTCATTTTTTCTCTTAATTTTGGACTCGTTTTTTCTCTTAATTTTGGACTCGTTATTTTCTCTCTTAATTTTGGACTCGTTTTTCTCTCTTAATTTTGGACTCAAATAGCAACCAGGCAGAGTGAAATGCGCAAAACAGGATTTGGTGAAAAATCAAAACAAAAAATGATTATGTGGCTGAACGGATTAATTATATTTAATAAAATAGGGAGGGGCACATAAAGATGAGCCAGGTACTTACCCCTCCTCTTGAAGTTGTCTGGCTGTTTGAATGGTTTATCGTCTGTTGGCGTAAAAATCGTCGTCAGCTTTTTTACGAATTCGAATTAAATTTTAAAAAAATCAAAAATTAAAAAAAAAAAAATTTTACGAATCCATAAAAGACTAGTCAGAACTAAAAAAAATAATTTGTTAAAAAAAGGCCCTAAATGTTATGGGGAAGAAAATGGTCTAACATAGCATATGTTTAACATAACCTTGATGATTAATTATTATTTTAAACCAGCAGAACATGAAAACGATTGAGCAAAAAAACAAACATAAATTTAAAAATCGACTTTTTTTTTAATTAAAAAAAAACCTGTTAGAATTAAAAAAACAATGCACAATTTGGATAATAAAATAATTTTTTACCGAAACAAAACAAACACTTACATCGTTATAACTTGAAGTGATGGGGGAATCGATTCTAGCTTTCTTCTTTCTTGGTCCGATGGCGTTTCGTGCCGTTTCATCGGCGTTTCGTATCTGCATCTTCTCCATCTCGAGTTGCTGCATCTCTTTCGCTCGTTCCTTCAACCTTAGTTGCTCCGGGTTGTCGTTCTTTGAGCGACTCTGGGTGGTTAATGGGGGGTGAGTGGGTTAATAGGAAGGTTCCATGACAACTGAACCCCTTTTAACAGAACCCTTTTTATTAAAAAGGGGTTCAGTTGTAAAGAGGTTTAATTGAAATGGGTTCAGTTGTAAAGGGGTTTAATTGAAATGGGTTCAGTTGTAAAGGGGTTCAGTTTGAAGGGGTTCAGTTGTCTGCTCAACAATAGGAAATGGGTGGGTTGCTAATGAGGGTTAGAAATGGAAGGGTGGGGGTAATTGGGAATGGGTGGGTTAATAATGGGTAGTGGAGGGGGGTTAATCGGGTTATTGTTTTTTAAACAACTCTGTGAGGGAGGGGTTAAAATATGGAAGTGGGTGGACACGCAGGATCAATTTTGTGAATATGGATAGGTGGGTTACAAATGGTGGCAAAGGGGGGGAGGATTAATCGGGGGTAGCATTGTGGCCGAATGGTTAACGCGGCTGATTCATATACCGAATTATATACAAAAACCAATCTTATCACCGATCGGACTGATGAACTTCTACAAATTGATATCTAATCCACCATGAGCGTCAATTAATGAGTGGAAATGACTGTGTGTGTATTTAAAAAAGGGGTTAACTCTTTTAATCCCTTAAAACCCTCAAATCTAGAAAAGCTTTACCTTAAAATAAAATGGACAACATTACAGTGAATCGTTTTTGATTCTAACATTGCGTTATTATAACCCTTCAGTACTTTTAAGATTATAAAACATTGAAAAATACGATACCTTTATAACTTTTATAACCCCTTTATACCTCCATAAATTATTATTCAAGATAATGAAATTCATACCTTTATATAAGGGGGGGGGGATTAATCAGGGGTAAATAAATATTTAAGATCACGAAAATTCCTTTATGATCGTTTTTGTTTCTTACATTGAGTTATTATAACCCTTCAGTACTTTTATAATTATTAAACATCAAAAAATTCATACCTTTATAACCCTCATGAGGATGTCTCTCTCAGCCTCATCGTGCTTCTTCTTCTCGATCTGATCCAATTCCTGGAGGAACTTGAGCTGCAACTTCACGTCCGAGCAAGCTTTGTAATGGTCCTCTTCCTATGGGGGGATCAAAGGTTTACGTCATGGGTGGGAAACTTTTTTAAATATATCGGATTACAGTCATTTTTGAAAGAACCAAAAAATAAGCAAGTTTTATTAAGGATTTACCATAAACCGGGTGTATAGGGACAATTTTGGTAGACAATTTTATTTTTTTTATAAATCATTGGTAATATATTTTTGGTGTTATTTTATGTTCATGAATAGTGTGTATATATACAAACCAAAACTTTTGAATAAATTATTATTAGGTTTTTACTATATTTACGGTTTACGGTACGTCATTTAGACCAGAGGCGGCCAACTTTTCTAGCCGTCGACGGGTCAGATGTGGGAAAATGAATTCCTTGGTGGGCCGGATTATTACATGAAGAGTTTTTTTAATATCTTAACCACATGCTTATTCACTAATGCAAGGGGCACATTACATGTTTAAACACAGTCTGTTGGAGTTAAGTGCCATTATTACTTAAACACACCGATTCAAAATGAAAATAAAACCTCTTGACCCCAGTAAACATCCGTAACAAAACAATGCACTTTTGCAGCAATGGCGAAACAAAAGGTTTTCAACATTAAAAAGAGAGTTTTCTGTTAAAAAAAAAACAATTTTTTTTCATGTTTTCGGTTGCTTCCACACACCCAACACGCACCTTGAAATTGGTCATACGATGGCACACCACCGACGCCAACTTCTCCAACAAATCTTTGATCCGAGTCTCGGCTGCGCACGAGAGGAACTTGACGGCGTCGGCGTGTATGTGCTGGATCGTGGGGTTTCGGGCGGCTGGGGGCAGAAAAGGGTTAGAGGGTAGCAGGG
>CH001990.1:1045591-1057937 GCA_000149265.1 Ciona savignyi
ACCATGATGATTTATCTCTTTTTCGTCCAAATTTGCTTTTTAACAGTTAAATCCTTTATTAAAGTCGCATATTAGTTTAGGTTGTTTTGTCTCATCATATTGTTTAAAAAGTCAATTCTAGGTTATATCATGCGCGCTTGGTGTGCAATTTACAAGGCCACGGTTGTTATTTTCCCTTTTTGTTATCCCCAACCCAACCATTATAATGGACATAAACCCCCCCCCCCCCCCAAATTTTCTATCTAACACCCCTCACCCCAACTCCTACCCAACACCCCCTCACCCACACAGTTGTGAAAGAAGACGAGAAACCACCCAAGGAGGAGGACAAAGTGGACAGCGGGGTGGACAGTGGACACAACAATGAGACTAATGATGACACAGATGAACCAGCCGAAGTCCAGTATTATGACAAAACAAAGAGCTTCTTCGACAACATTACATGCGAAACCAATAATCCAAGAGGGTAGGTGTTGTGTCAAAATTTTAAATACCTTTAAAAAATATTTAGCTGCAGCAATAAAGATGGCTCTGCCCTGCTTTACTTGGACAATGTTTACACTTTCGGTCTCATTTTGTGGTTTTAAAAGTGAAAAAAATAATCAAAAGCGAAAAAAAATTCTCTCTACATGTAATAAATATAAAAATAAAGGAAGTTCTTCTATGTGTCATAAAAATGCAGTTTTCACCCCTGACACCCCCAACTTTGGTTTCACACCCTTGTAGATAAGTTAAAATTAAGAGTAACTAGAATGTAATATATGTTTTTATATAGTTGACAAATTTCTTATTAAAAGTTAAATTTTGGCTAATATTTTTGTAATATTTTTATGATAAGAAATGTATTTAAGAATGTATTATTTTTGTTATCTTTGAAAAAGCGAAAAGTTAACGAAAAAATGATCTTCGAAAAAGTTAACTAAAAAGTTAAATTCCGTGTAACGAGAAATTATTCATTACAG
Organism: Ciona savignyi; assembly: GCA_000149265.1. Lineage (NCBI taxonomy): Eukaryota > Metazoa > Chordata > Ascidiacea > Phlebobranchia > Cionidae > Ciona > Ciona savignyi. Next base: position 1,046,554 of record CH001990.1, read on the forward strand.
CGAGCGAGTGTCATGGACGGACGAACGGAAGCGAAACACGGAGACCTTTGGCACCACCTGGAGGGGACGAGGTCGAGGGGGTTACAGGGGTCGCGGGGGTTACCGGGGAAGGTCGAACTCGGGTTATCGGGGTCGGGGTGGCAACAGAGGGGGTTACCCTAGGGATAACCGGTACAACAACTACTACAACAACAATCGACGGGATTACAACCGAGATCGAGGGGATGGACAGGTGGGGATGAGATACGATCATATTTGTAGGATATTTACGATGTTTCGAATATTTATAAATATTCATGTTTATCCTCGTGAATAGGAAAACCAAGGGGGTTAGGCCATATGTAATCGCCAGATTACCTCGCGCCCACCGTCGGATTACTAGTGCTCTTGCTTTTGTATTAATTGGACGCTATTTAAATTTAGGGCTTTGTAGTAAGTAGCCAGTTTTAAGCCACACTCTGGCTAAAAGACGACACACTAATCTGGGAAGAAAAGAAAAAACATTTAAATCGAATTCCACTTACATCAGTGCTTAGTTGCGTATGTATAATATAAAAGGGTGAAATAACAAAAGGTCAATTTTAACCAGTTTCAGAAAAATCACCAAAACCGTAGTTTTCTATATACTTACATATCGCCACAAGACGCACATCAAACATGTTAACATGAACAAGACAATCAAGATATTAAATAAGCACATTGAAGCGGCAGCTTTTTATTTGCAGTAACACACAATGAAAAGAAACTCGTTACACAAACCCAAAACGACGGGCACAAAAAGCACATGAAAAAGGCAATGCGTAATGACGTCACACATTATGTAAAATAGATGACGGGAGGTCGCTGCAACATCTTCATTCTAAATTGCAGTAAAACACTGAATTGTTCACATCCCCCTTGCACCTTATATCAAAACAGGAATCTTTAGTCTTCCATTTCCCCCAGTTCCCACAACAGCAATACAATAACTACAACCGGGGTGGGTACAACAACAGAGGGTCGGATAAAGGTCGCCAATGGGTCAACTACGAGTACAAGTACGAGAAACACAACAAAAGCTCACCTGCGATCAACCAAGTAAGATGGTGTTTATAACTTGGAGGATAGTATATTTGTGTTTATATCCGTATATGGGAAAATGCAAAGGGTTTTTACACATGGAAAATCGTCAGATCACATCATGCCCACCGTTGGGTTAGTGAAGCAATTGCAAAGATAAGTGAATCATTTTTTACCACATTTCGCACAACTTACCTGTTTTTTTGTACACCGTAGTAAACTGAAATTTAAGTCCCCCTTTAAATATTCTTTAAATTTTGTATATATCTGTTTAAATTATATAGATATATATATGGTCCTTCCACAACCCCCAATCACTTATTTAAACTTCTATCCAGCACGATTCTACCCCCGCGTCATAGAGAAGTTCATTTCCTCGTTACAAACCCGAACTTATGTTCCCACGTGTTCACAAAGTGAGACTTACTGCAAGTTTCCATCGTTCCCACAAGTAGTTCCACTGCTTGATCATCTACGTTGTTTATTCCACGATTCTGTTGCTACTCGGCCGTCGTAAACCATTTGATTTCTAAGTTGCTTGAAAACGTAGCATTCTTTTCACCGCCGAGGCTACTTACTTGGGGAAATCCCCTTTTTACGTTGTTTATTTCACTGGCTTGGTCGTTAAGTGTCGTAGCAATTAAGTTGTCTGATTACCTTTTGTAAGTCGACCGATTTCATGGTGTATGGATGTTTAACGGAAAATAGCTGCAAGAATCTGACTAGATTTCCGTTTCTGTTATGAATGCTACTTGTCTGATGTTCATGTTAAAACTTCAAAACTCTTGTAAAAGTTTCAACTTTACATTGAAATAAATAGAATTTGGAAGTATTTTGGTGTTTTTACTACTTGAGTGAAATGCAGCTTTGTTTAGAAAAGGGTGGTAGGTGTAAAAAATAGTACATTGGAAAAGGACATTGGTTGTAGTTAGGAAATCATGGCTTTATATTTGTCACGTAACCTATTTTAGTTTGTGTTACAAACTTTAGTGCAGATTTTCGGATGAATTTAGTAAGACTAATGTGTCTTATCATTTTTGTATTTAACTGACTTTCCAATCTCGGTGGTTTGACATATTGAATGTTCATGTTTATTCTGTAAATGGGAATACGCAAGGTAGAACCCATTAATTCGCTGGGTTTAGGCAATTTCTGTAAAGTGCCTTGCCCAAGGACACAACCTGACTAGCTGGTGACCAGTCATGAACCTGCCACCAAACTATCCCGGCGGACATAAAAAACATCCTGCACTGGAGATATTACAGTGTGTCGGATATAATCAAGTGGCTAAGCAAGTAAAACAGTATGCTCCGTATACTTCTAGTTATAAAAAAGCAAATTAGAATCTGACGTAACCGGTGTAGAATATTCGTTTTTAACAACATAATTGGAAAATGCGAGCAGACTTCTGACACATGCAATCGTCAAATCACCATAGGGTTATCGATCCTATTGCAATGTGTTGCTTTTAATCAAGACTTTTTAGCTTTTATACAACCCATTAATCTGCCATGTCTGTACAAAATAGGGAACAACGGAAAAGCACAGGGCTGGTTTCGATCCCACAACTTATCAACTGAAGGCCAATGCACTAACCAACTGAGCAACATAACAAATGCTTGGCAACTTTTTTTTAAATATTTCCACTTCCCAACAAAAGAAATTAAAACACCAGCAAAAAAAGTCAAAAGTTACTTTTATTAATAAAAAACATCACCAAAACCAGACCCATCAAATAGTATTGTAATGCACTGGAAAAGCAGCAATGTTTATTCACATATACAATATTCTACCTTACAGCATTAAATGGAGACTTTTAAGACGGATAGCTAAATAAAAGAGTATATAAAGAAAAGTTACTAATAAATAGCGTTTTAAAAAGTTGTGTGTACGATACACTGGATAATAATGTGCAGAGTAATAAACGATTTAACGAACACAACAGAACACTTGCATTGCAAGCAAGAATAAAACAGTTTCTGTGAATTTAAGAAACTTTATGAAAACTAAGAGGGAAAGCGGGAAGGAGGGAAACTGCTCATTAAAATAAAGATTAAGACATTAATAGCTACTTTTAAAATTGGGGATAGGGTAAGTTCTGGGGATGACATGTTTAGGGCAGGGTTAAAATCAATTTCCATAGTTTTGGTGAAAAGTTTCCCCTTCTTCCCGCTTTCCCTCCTTTTAGTTTTTCCAAAGAAACACTTAATCCAATAAGCCACAGAAAAGTAAAAATGCATGTTTTGTCCAATTGCTGTGTTGTGGCCATCTTCCCTGCTTATTCTACCAACATTAAACGCTGGTCGCATCACCTTGTAAAAACCCGGAGCAACACATTCCTCCTCCTCCCACTCCTCCTGCTCCCCACTCCTATATTTCCGTCTCCTCTTCGGATGGAGAGGGACGACTACGGACCTCCTCGTACCACTTGTTCGTCAACCTCTGCATCTCGCTACGGTTCTGGATCAGCTCCTGTGGAGGAGAGAGTAGAAGAGGAGTAAAGTACAAAAGGGAAGTGACGAGTTAAGAGAGTTGGGTTCCAATAAGATTGGAACTCAAGTTTTATAAAAAAAATAGCATCGAATACTGGTTTTGAGTGTATGCAATAAAGCATAAAACACTAACTAATCCATACATTACGCAAGCCGGCTTATACGACGCAACATCCTTTTTTAGGGCCAATTTGACCCTTTATCCTGGATCCATGATAATTCTGGACAGGGTGCTGAGGTAACAGAAGTTTTATGGCTTACATTCCTGGTCCTGGGGCTACTATGAACGCACCCATGCTAATGTAATGTATCATGGCCTACATTCCTGGTCCCAGTGCTACCATGGACCCACCCATACTAATGTAATGTATCATGACCTACATTCCTGGTACCAGTGCTACCATGGACCCACTCATACTAATGTAATGTATCATGGCCTACATTCCTGGTCCCAGTGCTACCATGGACCTACCCATACTAATGTAATGTATCATGGCCTACATTCCTGGTCCCAGTGCTACCATGGACCCACCCATACTAATGTAATGTATCATGGCCTACATTCCTGGTCCCAGTGCTACCATGGACCCACCCATACTAATGTAATGTATCATGGCCTACATTCCTGGTCCCAGTGCTACCATGGACCCACCCATACTAATGTAATGTATCATGGCCTACATTCCTGGTCCCAGTGCTACCATGGACCCACCCATACTAATGTAATGTATCATGGCCTACATTCCTGGTCCCAGTGCTACCATGGACCCACCCATACTAATGTAATGTATCATGGCCTACATTCCTGGTCCCAGTGCTACCATGGACCCACCCATACTAATGTAATGTATCATGGCCTACATTCCTGGCCCCAGTGCTACCATGGACCTACCCATACTAATGTAATGTATCATGGCCTACATTCCTGGTCCCAGTGCTACCATGGACCCACCCATACTAATGTAATGTATCATGGCCTACATTCCTGGTCCCAGTGCTACCATGGACCCACCCATACTAATGTAATGTATCATGGCCTACATTCCTGGTCCCAGTGCTACCATGGACCCACCCATACTAATGTAATGTATCATGGCCTACATTCCTGGTCCCAGTGCTACCATGGACCCACCCATACTAATGTAATGTATCATGGCCTACATTCCTGGTCCCAGTGCTACCATGGACCCACCCATACTAATGTAATGTATCATGGCCTACATTCCTGGTCCCAGTGCTACCATGGACCCACCCATACTAATGTAATGTATCATGGCCTACATTCCTGGTCCCAGTGCTACCATGGACCCACCCATACTAATGTAATGTATCATGGCCTACATTCCTGGCCCCAGTGCTACCATGGACCCACCCATACTAATGTAATGTATCATGTCCTACATTCCTGGTCCCAGTGCTACCATGGACCCACCCATACTAATGTAATGTATCATGGTATGCATTCCTGACCCCAGTGCTACCATGGACCCACCCATACTAATGTAATGTATCATGGCCTACATTCCTGGTCCCAGTGCTACCATGGACCCACCCATACTAATGTAATGTATCATGGCCTACATTCCTGGTCCCAGTGCTACCATGGACCCACCCATACTAATGTAATGTATCATGGCCTACATTCCTGGCCCCAGTGCTACCATGGACCCACCCATACTAATGTAATGTATCATGTCCTACATTCCTGGTCCCAGTGCTACCATGGACCCACCCATACTAATGTAATGTATCATGGTATGCATTCCTGACCCCAGTGCTGCCACGGACCAAACCATACTATTGTATTGTATGGTCCGTATACTGATACATTACATTTTCCCTTCCGAAGCTATGACATGTCTCCCTACAACATTACTCAACGCACCCTACAATGTAATGTATGGTCCAAGAAATAACACATTTTCCCCCCAATGCTATTACAACACGACAACTACCCTCCCTATTAGACAACATTACACAACGCACCCGTTTAGTGATCCTCCTTGTGAAGAACGGGACGAGATACTTTGCATCGAAGTAGGCGAACCCCCGTAGATGGAGGTCGTCGCGAAGATACTTCTCATCGTATTCCTCCTCTGTGAGCTCGGAGATGTGGTCCGACTCGATCGCTTGGCCCATCTCCTCCGTCTTGCTGAGCGTGAGGTTGCGATGGAACGATCGTTTGTCGTCGATTTGGAGGAACTGGAATGGGGGGTTTAGGTGGAAATTGGCGGTACCTCTAAATACTACACCGTTTAAATTACTTAGGAGCGTTTGGATCGCTTACTATACTTCGTAATCACTAAAGCCATGATAATAATGTTAGGGTTGGGGTTAAAGTTAGTTCTGGGGTTAAGATTAGTGTTTGGAACAGGGTTTGAATTACTTTCCATAGCAATCTTAGTGATCCAAGTGCTCCTGTAATATTTCGAGGCAACCCAAATTGGAATGGTTATGTAGACAGATATCATAAGTGTAAAATGGAGAGGTTTATGCAATGAAAATGAGAATGCTTACGCTGCCGAATGTAAATATTAATGTGAAACAGAATTTTTACATTTCAAAAGTAGATTTTCATTTTCTATTTTTTTTTTTTTCATTTGTAGACACATTTCATTAGTGTGTTTTAAGTAAAAAAGGGGGATTTAAGTGCGATGACGGGGTTTAAATTAAATGGAGGTTTTTAATGATGGAAAGGAAAATGGTTATGTAGACGAATGTCATCAGAGTGTTTTAAGTGAAATTTGGGTGGTTTAGGCAATGAAAATGGGAATAATTACGATAAAAATGAGAATCGTTATGCAGATGAATGTAAATTTCAATCAAAACGGATTTTTACATTTCGAAAGTGTATTTTGTTACTTTCAGGTTCAGTTTTTTGTGTTCTTATATATTTCTTAACGCTGCTATGTTTTCATTGCTGTAAAAAAAAGAGCAAAAAATACACCAAACTTGCCAAGGCACACAACCATGGATCAGATGTTGTTAAACCATCTATTGTTTGTGCTATTAGACATGATTCATTTGTAGATCAATGCGACGTTACCTAAATTGATGGTTACATGGCAAAGTACAAAACAAATGGAACAGCTTACAAAATGTAAGAGTCAAATGATCACATTAAATAAAAAAAATGAAGTTACCACATGACCACAACCAACCCCAAAAAACTAAGAAAAACTACATTCTATCTCCTTAAACACAATGTTATTTGTTGCCACCGTGAGCTACCAATATAAACCTCTACCCAGTGGTTCCCAACCAGAATATCGTGAGCACACCCGGCTATCATTTGCATTAATCAGAAGCGAGACGTTGCAACACTGCAGCCGGTTAATTCGACCGCAGAGTGTTGGTAGGAATAATAAGCGTGAAAATTAATGTGCACATTTACTAACTGAATGTGTTTTTTAATTTCACATAGAACATCTAACAAAATTTCTTGTTAAGGTACTGCAAGGTATATATATATATTTGCTTGGAAGGTGCTGTAAGGTGTGTACATATATACATTTTTTTGGTAGATTTCTGTAAGGTTAATATGTATGTTTGGTATGGTGAAATTGTTGGCAAAGGTAATGTATATTGCCCTTTGGTATGGTGGGGTCTTTAAAAGGTTGGGAACCACTACTCTAACCCCCTATGCACCGAACACCTAATATTACGTGAAATTCTTCTTCTTCGGACACAGAGTAATACGATCGATTCGATCTTTTCGCACACCACTGCGCATACCAATGTGGATTATGAGAAGACCTTCGGGATTAGGGTTTACCCAGGGAGGGGTTTGTCCGGGTAAATTTCAGATATGGAGGCTTACTTCAGAGTTTGGGGGTTATTACTGGGGCAGGGATAACCTCCAATGGGCTTTATTTCCAGGGTGGGAGCTACTTGTGGGGTAAGGCTTATCAAAGGTGTGGGTGAATGGTTGGCTATGCAACATGAGCATTCATCAGAATACCCCATGCTAATAGTCAATAAGCCAGAGATGTCCAATAATGTTTTTTTTAAATTATATTTTTAGTTTTTACAAGCATTTTTTGGCTTAAATTATATATAAAAATGTGACCAAGAAGAAACACAAAGATAATGTAAACTGCAATAACGGCTACTCTTGTTGGAATGATTTTTTAATCACTTTTTCATAACTCTTTTTTTTACACCAATAATTTTAAAACATTTAAAGAAAATGTAAAAAATAGGAAAATAACAAAGGACGACATTCCTACCTTCACCACAGGTAATGTTGCTCCACCCAGAACAAGAATTGTGAACAAAACAATAATGAGGGAGGTTGTAATGATAACGTGGCGCTTTTCCACACTGTCAAGTTCCAGATGGAGGCTCAATACATAGCAGATGGCTCCTCGCAGACCTGGGGGAGGAATTCAGGTAATTTTAATTGTTGGTTGGTTGGTTGAAAAAATAACACAAAAAATAGGATAAGCTATGGATAAGGATATATGCTTGTTTTATGACAGGAAATTAAAAAAAAACGGTTGAAAAAATTTGTTTATGCATTTTTAAACAAAGAAATAGTTTGTCAGCGCTTAAAAACAGATGTTATTACTTCACAGACAAATTTGAAAAAAAATGCTGCAGAACAAGAAAAAAAATTCTGAAAAAATGTCATATTTGCCATCTATTTCACAGCAGCCCTGTGGGCGAAAGTGAACCCACTTACCACTGAACCACATGATAAACTGCATTCTCTTTGTAATCTTGGTTTCCCCGAAGTAGTTAAGGATCCAAGAGAGAGGGATATATGTTCAACCCTTTCCAACTCAGCAGCGGAATTTATGAATGAAAGTAATATAAGTTTCCCAGGGAGACCATGTGTTGAAGGTTACGGGCTGCCGTAGTATCGGAGAAGGATTTACGATTATTCGTTGACCAGACCACTTTAAGGGGGGAACCACTAATTAGAAGGTGAAGGTAGAGAACTAAGGAGAAAATAATCAAAGTTCTCACCAAAATCGGATGAAACTTTAATCTAAACCATCCTACTAAAAACCCAAACCCCTAACCCAATACTAACGTCCTAATCTGTAATACAGTAAGTGGTTTTCCTTATCCTTCCTTTTAGTTTTCCCACAATTGGCTTGGTCATTTGGTCTCATCCCTGTTATGACTATTACACTTATGCCGTAGTCTTTCAAAGTATTATGTGGGAAAACTACTAAGTGTCTATGATCGACACACAACACAAGTAGTGGCAAACAAAGTGTATGATGCACACAGCTGACCTGATTTTTACAAATAATGTTCAAATGCAAATTTATCTTTAAACTTGAAAAGTTTTGTGGCTACATCGTTTTTTCAATAACTTTTTTCAATAATTATGACATGGAAAAATGCTGTTTTTCCCATTTTCTCCCTTTTAATTTAAAGTTGGTGTGCATTTAAGAATCAAAATGGAAAAATCAAAATCATTCATTGTAATCACAGATTCACTTACAATGCTCCATATAACGAACGCTGGTTGGAAGTTGTGCTCGAAGCCAAATATCGCCAAGCCAAGGTACGCAAACACGCTGGTTTCTGTAGATGTTAAGTTGGTACGTTTTGAAAACTGAGCAGGGATGTCCATAACACAATCAAAATTTGAATTTATTTCAATAAATAATAATTTCTAATAGTTTTTTTAATGTCGCAATTCAAAATTAAATGCCAAAATGAGTTTTTATTTTAATAATTTTGATTTTTTCTGTATTTTGTTTTCAATAATAATTGTTTTTTCTTTTTAATTAAAAGTTTACACTTAGCCATAGAAAGCGCTAATTAACCATTACCAGCAATAGTAAATCACTAATGACACACAATCTACCTGATAAAAAGGCGAGAGCTCGAAGGGTCTGCTGCATGTTGATTTGAGTGACAAGCGACAGATTACTGTGGGTGTAGTGGGACATGACGATACCGGCCAGCAAGATGGCCATGATACCTGGGGGATGGTAATCTATTATAAAGTTTAGTATTTTGTGCAATTTAGAAATTAAGGGGGTGAGACTGCGGGTGAATAAAACGCGACTTAATCTTGTATTTTGTTTGTAATTTAGAAATTGAAGGGTTATGAGATTAAAAGACGGTTCTTGTAGTTTTAGGCAAATTAATCGCATCTTGTTAATAATCATTTTTAGTAAGAATGCCAAAAAGGGGTCAATTTTTTTAACATTACTGTGAACTTAAATTTACTTGATTTAGGTTTAGTACATCAATATTAAACCACACAGATTGGTTCACCTTGCTTAACTCTTTCCGTCCCAACTCGCCATATATGGCGAGTTGGTGGGAAAACATGGTATCCCGCCTGTACATAAATGGATGCAAATCTAAAAAACGATTTCTCCGCAATGCGTAATGGTAGAGACCTCAGCTATGGCTCATTCGATCAAGGAAACCCTATATTTTATTCTCTGTAATTTTCGCGGAGAAATATTAAAAATGCGAGGAGTGATAGCCTTTCTTTTTCAAGGCTTCGCCTCTTATTTCTATCGATTTTACACGAATTTACAATGTGACTAACTCAGCCAATAGGAGTCGTGTTAACTTGCGGAGAAGCTCTTTTTGTCAAGCAAGTCTTTCTTTACATTCTCTGTGAATTTCGTGCCGTTGAGAAAAAAAGGAGAGCGTTGGTGACGTTTTCGCAGCAGGCGTTTATGCTTCGTGTTCACCAAAGCATGAATCCAGCTGGGCCTGCTGAGCGCACGATAAAGAAAAAGGCGGCGAGACTAGCTAGTTCGGTGTGCCCTGCTTTAAAGAATATTGGATATAGTATTTGTGTTTGTTTGCTTTTGTATGCCCTTTTTACACTTCCTTCACTGTTCTTATTTATACTTTTTACTATTTTAGTTCTACAAAACTAAAAACTTCAATGCGTTTTGGTTCAATTTTTCATAATATAGTTAGAATAAAGGAAAATTTCAATTAGGAATAGTAAAAAAACTACTGAAGATACAATGACAGTTCAAATTTTCCTGAGTACAAAAACTATTAGACAATCTACATTCCAATTTTCATATCATTTGGGCATACCAATAATTAGTGAGTATTTCGTTTGTCAGTGCACCTCAAAATTTTCAAAGTCGAGCAGAATTTTCTTTACATAAAAAGTGGTGTTCACTAAAGTTTACATAATATATTCTTTATTGAAGGTAGATTCTAGGTGTGCGGTTTGTTTAAAAGAGGGATAAATTATCTTTCCAACCATGACTAAATATTAAATCATAGCATAAATTTGAGAAAAACTGTGCTAATTTGAAAATGACCAAAAATTGTAAAAAACACTGCGGGACAGCATGTTTAAATTAATGCATTTGGCCGGGAGTGAAAGAGTTAACCCTGTGGTTTAGAGCCCTGGACAACCCTTTAATATATTGGCCAGACATCATTGTGATAGGACTAAATCAAGAGGTTTCCACCATACTATATCAATGGGCACAATTGACTACTCTTGCCATCACAAACGTTACATGCAATAAACTATAATAGGTTTTGATTCTGTAGATATATGTTTTGGTAAAAAAAATCTTTAAAAGCGTATATGTACTGCAGTACTGTAGTGTATTGTGTGCATAATAATATGATCAGTTTCTATGCTTTTAAGAGTAGAAATACAGACAGAAATGTAATTGCAAAGCACTTTATTATAATAGGCTGGCCTAGAGGTTTGGGGAGTGATTACTATTAAAGAAACTGCAAAAATTGCGTCTCCTGATAAAATAGAGTTATTTGGAATGTTGGTAATAAAAAGTTACACAGCCTAGACCTAGCTTGCACACAACAGAAAATCAATAAAAATACAATTTTGTAACAAAAATGGATTCAAAATTA
>CH001990.1:1065007-1078816 GCA_000149265.1 Ciona savignyi
TCCCACAATTGGTAAAGTATAATATTGTTAAAGTGTAATATTATTAAAGCATAATATTGTTAAAGTGTAATATTGTTAAAGTAAAATATTGTAAATTTTTTAAGTTTAAACCAAAAACCATATGATAGCCGATTTAAGTTTTAACAGCTTAAATGGGAAAATACCAAGTTAAATAAAATAAGAAATATACATTTTAACATAATACATTATATATAAGGTTTCCAACACAATGCTATTCATATTACTCAGGTGAACAATGAGATTTTGCAACAATTGGTCTGTTGTTATGCGGGGTACAGGTAGCATTTATATGTGGGCTTAAAGGGTTAAGAATCTATAATATAATGGTAAAAACAAAAAACAACCGTCACGGTACCTAGAACTAACAAAATAAAGAATATCTTCATGCTATCGTTTTGTTGCTGGACTTCCGCTTCTATGCCTGTCTGGATGTTTTCAATCACGTTGGTGTCATCAATTTCATTCTTATCCGGTGGTGCTGGGGTTGTGTGGTTGCCATCTTGTGACCCGTCAGATATATTCGTGCTGCATAAATATATTGGATGGTTTAGTTGTTTTTTTAAATTCATGATAACATCGCAGTAATCAAATATTGCTATGTGGCATATTCGACCAATGGCTTAAGCAAGATTTGTCCGAGACTTTTATGTCTGTGCTTAAATGGTAGTAAGGTAAGGATAGGATATTTATGTTTAAACCCATGAATGGGAAACACGAGGTACATTACACACAGGCAATCGTATCGTCAGATCACTTCGCTTTTTAGACGTATAATTTAGACTTTCCTTCAATTTGGTAGAACGCATTTTTCCACTGGGTTCAGGTAGTGTCCGCTAAGTACCTTGCACATTGACCAAGGACACAATTGACTAGCAAGCAACCAGTTTAAGGTTTATAGGCAATTCATGTTTATCCCCTTCAATGAAAAAACCAAGGGGGTTAACACACGGGCAATCGTCAGATCAACTCGCGCCCATCGTCGGATTACCGGATCTATTGCAGTGTGTTGTATATGATAGACACGTTCCTTCAATTTGGTAGAACCCATTAATCCGCTGGGTTCAGGCAATGCCCCTAAAGTGCTTTGCCCAAGGACACAACCGACTAGCTAGCGACCAGTTCCGCACCTGCAACCTTTCGATTGAAAGGCGACGCACTTAATTGCTAGACCAACGGACCGGGTTTATAATAAGATATAACAATGCAAGTGTATAAAAAAAAAGTTTTTTAAGTAATCTAATTTAAAAACAATCTCGCCCTTACCCATTCGATTTAACGGCTACTGGGGCAACTGTTTCAACAACTTTCTTATCAACAGTATCTTCACCGTGCACAGCAATAAACGAGACGGTTAACAGTAAAACCGTTGGAATCAGAAGAAAAACCAAGGAATTCTTCACTGACGGGTATCCAGCCATTCAAAATTAATTTAACGATTCGCTCACTAAAAGTAATTTTAAGACGGTAGGCCTAATTATACAAACTCAGTAAAATCTACTCATATTGACGAAGAACGTAAACAATACCATTGGTCTCACGTGACAGCAAGCGATGACGACAAAACTTACGACAGTGCGTAAAATGATTCGGCAAATTTCCAAATTTTTATTTCTATTCAATCTTATCAAGCATTAATTAGTAAGTATTGGAATTAAAAAAAAATAGAGTTGACTCATAAAATAGTAAGCAATTTTATGCCAGGTTATTTGCGTCATTTCTCGAAAAGGTGTTTTTAATATTAACCCTTAATTCAAAAGTTGCGCGCTCTTGTGGTCAGGCATATCACTTTTCTGTCGCCGCGTAGTGGCGTATAGCAGCGAAGAGTTTAGATTTCTGTTTTGAAAATTTATGTTTGGGGAGCATTCTCGATTTGTCGTCCTGCAAGAAGGACGCACACAATCAGTTGCGTGCATCATGGAAGCTAGACCAACGGCGTATGCCCAGATAGTAAAGAAAAGCGTGAGACTGAAAAGCAAAATGGCAAGACCAAATTGTCTCTGGCTAAAGACTCAAGAGCATATTAATAGACAACAGTTAACTGAAATCATCAAAAACTCTGGAATGCCAACAAAAAGTGTGGTTGGAATTGTGGAAAGAAGAGGAAAGCTATTTGACATAACTTGCAACGACAGGCCAAGTATTCAAAAACTACATGAGAAACTTAGAATTGACGCTAAAGTAGCTTCGGTGTACCTATACGAGAGCGACACCACAAATGTAGCCATAGGCTGGGTACCAATACCCATGCAAAATGAGGATATTAAATTCGCCATTGAAGAAAAATATGGGCCCGTTTTAAAAATTTTAACTAAAAAAGACGCGACCGGCTGGTTAACTGGATTAAGAGTGGTTACAATGAAAAATGAAGACCCTTGAAAAGAACCCCATTCCAAGTTATATTAATATAAGAGATTTTAAACTCTATGTAACATACAAAGGGCAGGATTTTACATGCAAGTATTGCGGAAAACACGGCCACAAACAAGCAGAATGCAAACAAAGAGCGCTCGATTACCCTCCATTCCCGCGAAATCTGCCGTCGGCACAACAGAATCAGATAAACAAAGACGACCACGCACCAATAAAAGATGTGCCTACAGCCACCTCAACTCCGACAAAATCAAAACAATTCAGCTCCAATTTGGTACTAAGACAAATGAATGCGGAAAAAATAACGATCGAGGACCCAAAATGTCGAAAACGCGACAGAACAAACAGAAGCCCAGAAGCTACAGGGCCGGAGGCCAAAAGTATAAGTATGTGTGCTGCTAAGTTTCAATTTAAATGTCTGACTTGCAGCAAGGAGGGAGCAGCAACTGACCAATCGACCAATTTCCAGTGCTGGGGATGTAGAGCCGAGCACATTATGGTGGAACCTTGTTGTCAACCAGAAGACAGATTTTTAGTGAAGCATGACTGCAGAGCGACCGAATGTTTTTATTGCTCCACCCAGATGAGAAAGATGCCATGTTGCCAGAATTTTATCCCTCAAGATGCAAGAGGAAACAACCTATTCAATTGTATGGACTGCGAAAAACTCTCCATGCTATGTAAGTGTACGTACCTTAATTTGTTACCAACTAAGGGTAAAGCTACACGATGTGTGAAGTGCAAAACCCATATAATTAACTGTGGATGTGGTAAAGCTACGAGTACAACAATTCACGAAGGTACAGCTCATATGTGTGAGTGTGGGACAGAGTTCGATATCAAGAAATTGGACGAAACCTTTATGTGAGCCTCGTTTTTAATTTATTCTTACAGGGTCACACGATGTCGCCGTTTATAGTATCTCAAAATGTAAATGGTTTGGGAAATACCCTAAAACGCAAAATGATTTTTAATTATTTGAAGCAAAAGAAAGTCGACATTGCTCTTCTTCAAGAGACCCACAGCTGTTTACATTGCGAAAAAAGGTGGGAAATGGAATGGGGTGGAAAAATAGTATATTCACACGGGTCATCCAACTCCAGAGGAGTTGCTATTATGCTTTCAAACCGAATCTCCGCTAAAGTAAATGCTTGGGAAAATGACAACGATGGCCGTCGTCTTCTAGTGGACATGACCATAGATCAATTCCCAAGTCGTTCTTAACTAGTATAAAAAGGATTATGTTTAAGTTTATATGGGGGTCAAAATGGGAAAGAGTGAGCAGACAAACTTTGTGCTGCGGAATAACCCAAGGTGGCATCAACATGATCGATATTGACTGCTATTTTACTGCCTTGCGCTCCAAATGGATGTTCAAACTGTTCGATTGCAACTACAAGTCGCCATGGAAAACATTGGAACTGGAGTCCATATCGCTTAACACCTTGATATGTGCAATCCGCTCAAATCTTCCAACAAAAGATAGTGTTATAAAACACTACATACATATTCGATCATTGCTAACGAGTTTAAATTCATTTAGGATATTTTGCAGGGCAAGTCTTAACGACTCAAGCATTCTGAGCGCGCCGTTATGGCTGAACAAACATGTCAAGTTTCGACGGAAAGCCCTTCTTACTTCTGAGTTGGTAGAAGCAGGCATCTGGAATTATCACCAACTTCTGGAAAAAAACGGCGAATTTTTTCGCTACGACGATCTTTGTGACACGTATCATGTACAAGCAAGCAGACAAGGTTTTGAAAAATATAACTGTTTACTCGCAGCCCTACCTGACTCATGGAATCAAATACCAAACGACCCGGATATGATACCCGCGGATTACCAAGAAATTCTGGAAGATCACCTCAAACAACACGGAAGAACGACACAGGCGATCTACAAGTACTGCTGCAAAGAAAATTTAAAAGAACCATATAAACAACAAGTGCGGTGGACAAAAGAATTAAACGGCGAGGTTATATCGAAGGAAGAGTGGATCGATATCTACACAAGGAACTTCACATGCACCACAGAAACAAAACTGCAATCCTTTCAAATTAAAATAAATCTTCGAGCGATTGTAACGAACGACGCCCTATTTGCATTTGGCTTAACAGAATCTGACCGTTGCACGTTTTGCAACCACGAACTGGAAACCCCATTACATATGTTTTGCGATTGTGCTCAAGTGCAAACGTTCTGGGAAAATGTAAACTCATGGATTTGTGCAAAATTTCGAGTGCCTTTTATTATTAATAAGGCCGCTAAACTGTTCGGGACCAATTTCCCTGAAAATGAAAAATTAATTAATATGGTGTTGTTATGTGCTCGTTTTATTATTTATAGATCACGTCTACAAAAAGAAAACCCTAACATTAATATGGTACTTAAATACATTGAAAATATTCAAGTGATAGAAAAACACATTGCATATAACAATAACAGAATGCTTCAATATCATTTAAAATGGTCGTCATGTGCGTAGTCTTGTATTCCATGTGCGTATATATATATATATATATATATATATATTCCTTAACTGCATACTGCATTCTTTTTACGTATTTAATAAAAAAAAAAAAAAAAAAAAAAAAAAAAAAATTATGGTTGGGCTCATTCGTTACGTACATGTATTATTCAAAATCAAAATTTTCAATAATCGTAAAAATCAGCGTCATTATGGTATCACTATATTTTTAAGGTAACATATTTTTTTTACTAACATATTTAAATTATTTTACTAGAGACTTCCTTGCGACTTCATTTGCATTTATAGTTAATTTATTTGTTTATGATCTTGTGTTTCCCAATTATGGGAATAAATCCTAACAAACTGCAATAAATCCGGTAACCAGATATTGGGCCCGGGGTAATCTGGCGATTGCCCATGTGAGAACGATTCCTTGCTTAAACACGACGTAATTAATCTCTCATTTGCTCGTGTGATAACATCCCTTCAGTTTCCCCATTTACCAAGATAAATATAAATATCCTATCCTACGGCCCTGCTGCTCATAGGCTGCCCTTCACCTCATTTTATTGCATTATATGTTATGTTTGCGTTTTATTAAAAAGTACATTTAAATCAGGAATTTTTCGATTAAATTGTTAATATAAGTATGGAATAATAGGAATTATTTATAGGGGAAGAGTGGGTAAAATGGGCCCTTTAGTTGCAAATCGGATTTTTACTGATATAAAGCCCGCTGGACTTAAGTTTTTCATGTGGTGTCACCTAATACCAAAGTCTTCACACATAACATGTTAACTTTCTAATAATTTTTTTTAAATATATTTTATCAACAAAGAAAAATATTTCGTTAGTGGCCCATTTTAGACAAGGGTGTAGTCTAAAATGGGCCCCGGCTCGTTTTCGATATTAACATTTCGCTAGATAGCAGTATCAATATTCGCTTCCCATATAAACAATGTTATTACTTTTCTTTTTATGATGTAGTTTTTTTTTTAATTTAACACTTTGGATTACAGCAATTACTTTTTATTTAATACCCAGTTACTAGTATACTAATGCAATAACACCTTGCTACTTTAGTGGAAGCATAACTATCAATTCATGTTATTAATAGCATTTAGAAAACCCGTTTAGTTTATTGTGAAACACATAATATGACTGTTAGTGCTAAGTCTAGCCCTTTAGTACTGTTAATGCTAAGTCTAGCCCCGTTAGTTGCCAAGTGAACACAGGGGGCCCATATTAGACAGGTGCCAACATACGACTTAAAATCTCAATAAAAAATTCGTTAAAAAAGAAGTTTTATTACTACCAGTAAAAGTAGGTCTAGGCTATATAGTTCTATTTAACTACAGTAAAAGTTATTTTAGTATTTGATCTTTTCTATTATATATTAGCAGAAAACAAAAAATGCAAATTTAGATTCAAACCGAAATAACTACAGAAAACATTGAGTTTGGTGATTTCACGCTCAAACTTCGGTTTGGAGATTCCATAATTTGATATACTGACACTGGTTCTGGCAGCAAATTTTATTCTTCAAAATATATTGAAAATTGGAGGGGGCCCATTTTACCCACGTGGCCCATTTTACCCACTTTTCCCCTATAGGGACGGCTATGTCTTGGAAGTTTGCAGCTTGATTTCGCAAGAACAATACAGTTTTAGGACACGATTAAAAGATGGTACGATAATGAGGACTATTGTTTCTGTGAGAGTAACCTATCAATTATTATTCGCGGCATCAACCATTTTTTGTTTGGAAAAATAAAGATAAAGAAACTTAATTTAAGGGTGCAGTTTATCAACATTGAAACATAAAATTATTTTTACCCTTTTCGAATATAAATGTTTTTTTTAACAGTGTAGCGACGAGAGTATAAAATATGAATCTATAATCATGTTGTACTGTTCATCATATCGATAATCCTAAAGTATCTATGATCCTAAGGATAATTGTAAGTTACCGGTGTATGTAATAGAAAGAAACATAATCGAAGCGTAAATATTTAGCAAGAAATAAACAAGGTCAGACATTCGTAATAAAACAAAAGGGAATCCTAAACAGTTTCGAGAACCGTAAAATCGTTCTTTTAAAAAATAAAATTAATTCATTTCCACTGTTATACAGTTTCTATGGCATTTTAACAATAAATTTGTGTAGAGTATTATAAGTGTTACGTTACAATGGTGGATTGTCTTGCAATGTCTGTTTCCATTTTGTCCTAGCATATAGTGTCCCAGAACTGCAGGCATTAGGACATAGTAAATGGATAGGTTTGGTCTGTTTTAAAAACATGCTTGTTAAATTGCAATATTTCATACACAAACTTTCATGTCACTTGTTTTTCTGTCTAGATTAATCTCTGGTGACAATTTCCCCCAAAAATGTCAAGTGCTTTATGTGATAGATTGCTGTTTTTTGGATAGTTCGCCAAAAATTTATATCAGAAATCCGGTAGTTTCATTAACTTGCGTTGAGTTGATCGCCTCCATTATCTTTAAAGGAAACTCTGTAAATATATAAAGTTAAATGCAATGTTGATTTATGTCCGGCCCGTTGGTCTAACGGTTAAGTGCGTCGCCATTCAATTGAAAGGTTGGAGGTGCGAAACTGGTCGCTAGCTAGTCGGTTGTGTCCTTGGGCAAGGCACTTAACGGATCGCCTGAACCCAGCGGATTAATGGGTTCTACCAAATTGAAGGAACGTGTCTATCATATACTGAAGGAACGTGTCTATCATATACAACACACTGCAATAGCTCCGGTAACCCGACGATGGGCCCGAGGTGATCTGACGATTACCCGTGTGTTAACCCCCTTGGTTTTCCCATTCACGGGGATAAAGATGAATATCCTATCCTATCCTTTAACGGTCGTGTGGCCGGATGGTTAACGTGACCGATAAATTTACCGACTATATAAAAACGGTCTTAGCAACGAACCGATTAGGGTTCGAAAGTAAGCGCAGTAACAAAAAAATGTAATGGTCGTGTGGCCAAATGGTTAACGCAAACGATACATACAATAGCAACTTACAGACAAAAATCGTCTTAGCAATGATTTTGTTATGGATTTAAAATTAAGCCCGAAAAAATACGTGCGTTTTTGTATTGCCCTACTTGACAACGATAGTGTGGCCGAATGGTTTAGTATGGCCTATTAATTTACAGAATTATATACAGAAAATGGTCTTGGTAAGTGCATCGCTGCTTCGAAACTCTGCCATGTGGACAAAAAAACACTGTACCGCATGGCCGAATGGTTACAGCAACCGCCGATTCATAGCACAATATCTACTTTAAAAACGATGTTAGTGCCGAGCCGATCATAGGTTCGAAACTTAAAGCCCGCTTAAAAAGCCACACGGGTTAAAGCTTAACTTCGACTGCTGAATTGCTGACGAAATGAGTTAAATACAGCGGACGTTAACGATTAATTAATTGACCTAATAGCCTATAGCCTACTCAGTTGTTTCCCGGCGGACAGTATAGCTTAATTAACCTTCAGGCGTGGTCGGCTAAGCCAGCCTATTAGTGTAAAAGTTGGGATTGTTTTTAATGATTTCTGCTTCTATAAACGATGTGGTAAATTCCCGTTGACAAGTCTTTACAAGTGTACAGCCTGTTATTCTATTTCTGTAAATGAATCAGAATTTCAAACTACGTTTCTCAAAACTCACTTTTGTGATTTTCACTCGATTATTTATATTTCTATGACGATAATTGCTTACGTCATCAAGATAACCGGTAAGGCTTGACCAATTTAGAATACTATTAGAATACTAAAATCTCTATTTAATTTTTAAAATAGTTAAGCTTAACCCTATGGATATACCACCAAGACGTGGTACAGAGTATTAATTATCGACTTCTATACGCAATTACCGTTTCCTATATGGATAGTAATTTAATAATGATTAGGAATTAACCTGGGCAGGTCTTCGACAGGGCGCGGCGGCATTTTCCCGTGAAACCTGTTCTGCTAGATGCGGTGACAAAATATTTAGCAAATTTTATCTAATTACCGGTAAGCTTTGAGCAGAATTCGTCGGCCGAGAAAGCCCGCCACTCGTAATCATAATAATCCGGGTCATACCGGCACTCGATTTTGATTGACACTCTGTCGTCGGGTGTTGAGCGCCCAGCTTGGCAGAAGTAGTAAAGGTGAAACGACCAGAGCTCCGAGGTCAAGGTTTCCATGAACTTTCCGGCTCTGTAGACGTTTGCTTCCGCTGGCGGCGATGGAAACGAGCCACACGCAGAACCTAAACAACCAAATGGTTAATTGAACAGTAGTGTGACCGAATGGTTAACGCGACCGATATATATACCGACTATAATACAAAATAACGGTCCTAATGACCATACTGGGTACGAAACATGGCTCGTTAAATGGTTAACGCCGTTAAATGGTTAACGCAATACAGTCGTGTGGCCGAATGGTTAACATGACCGATACATATACCGACTATAATACAAAAACGGTATTAGCAACGAAACCTTTATGGGTTTGAATCTAAGCCCGGTAAAAAAATGGATAACGCTACTGTTACATATACCAACTACTATTCAAAAACAGCCCTTATGACGGGCCCATAACGGATTAAAAATTTAGCTCGGTAAAAAAAAACATGGAGGCGATAAAAACTGTAATTTCAACCCTTTAATTTAAACAAAAATCTTCATTTTAGTGAGTCGTTTTTATGCCGCCTTTTTTTCCTTCTTTTAGTTTTCCTAAATTGACTAAAATAATAAAAACATAGAAAAAGATTGAACGGTCGTGTGGCTGAATTGTTAACGCGACCGATTCAAATATCGCTTGAAATAAAAAAAATATGGTCTATTAGTGGCGAGCTGTTAAAAACACAAATATTACGATCGATTTGGATTTAGCGGCCGCGTGCGTTTTTTTGTTTATCTTTTGTGCTTTTATTTAGCGCTTGTCTCCATATAACGTTTCGTGGCAAAAGTTAACAAAATGCTATCTGGGTGTCCATGTAGAAATGCGTAATAACTCCAGGGTTTGGAAAACGACAGTCGTTAGATCACATCCTGGCTGCCAAAGCTATTACAGAGTGTTGTAAATAAGTTTGGTCGCTGGACGCTGTGGTAATAATGAATGTGGAGGATGCGACTGGTTTAACTTGGAAAACTGGCATTTGCCACAAAAAAATATCAATAAAAAAACAACCCAAAATTAGGTTAGTAAAAAATAGGTGATTTGCTTAAAAAAAACAGTGTATATCTGCTGATTTGAAGTTACGCCAAAAAAATATTAATTAAAAAACGATCCAAATTTTAAGTAACAGAAACGTTATTTACTTCAAAATAACATTATGTTTCAGCAGTAACAGCTGCTTTATTGAGTAGTAACGCGTTAGTTAGAGTTGCGTTAATTATCGCTTTTCATGGCACATGCTGATTACCACGCATTTCGAGTAGCAATTAACACGAATGAGTTAGCGTATCTCCTCATTATAAATCAGTTCATATTACGTGGTATGAAACAACAAAGCGAGCACAAAATTCCGCTCACCGAAGCTAGAGCAATGCATCGGTAGGTCTATTCGGAAATAGAAGTTTCCTGGCACACCAACATTTGATGTCGTCCATAATCCGGCGACTTCGTCATTCCCCGACCCCGGCAACTCATATGAACAATTCAATACGCCTCCAGTCAGGGCATACTGGCCTGCCTAAACACAAGAGTTCTGATTAGTCTAATTGCTGAGTAATCGAGACGGTTTCAACGCACCCGAGCATAATGATCTTGATCCTGTACGACCTGCACATGGTCGTACGCATATCTCACATACGTTTTGTCATCGTCCATTGCCAATGTGAGCTGGAAACAATTTACCTGGAAAAAGTCGTTGTAAATATTTCTCCTAGGCTTATCTTAATTCTAGCCCAATATTTACACATATCCGTAAATACAATTAAATTTAATGTGGGAAAATATAAAAATATATTTATTTACATTTTGTGAGTAAACATTTGTACAAGAATAGCTCTCTGCAAATTTTTATACTTATAAAGGCGCCCGACATTTCTCATACATATGTTTACATATAATTTCAAGCAATAACCAATATATAATATAAAAAAATTGATTTTTTGCCGTTAAGTTTTTTTTTTCATTACCATTTACAGCTTTCAGTTTAAACTCTCTTTCAGTTGAACCTATTTTTTGACGGTTTTCTTTGATGCGACCGGTTTTCTTATCCTGATGCATCTTCGGATTAAAACTACCACGAAAAGTATCTTTGTAAATATAAACAACTTACTAGTCGTCCGAAACGAGTTGAATTTGTCAAGTACATCGGCACAAAAGTGATAACGATGACCCTTTTGGCGACAAACTCGGAATTCCCAATGGCGACTCGAAATATTCTTTGAATTGATCGTTTTTCCCGTTCCGTTTGTGGCTGACGGAAAAATAATTTCCGAAAAGACACGTCTGGAATAAAAAATATAAATCAAAAAGTTAGGTTCCATTTGAATAAGAAACATACGGTGTTATTAAGGCGAAATACATCTATTTCTTATAAATGCATGCACGGGACTTTGTTTGAGTAAGCTTTTCCGCTTTAATCCGTATCATTGGACTTTAATGTTTAATTATAATGTTATCGTTATGAGTACAAGCAAGAGTCCAGATGATAAACGCGTCTATATATAATACATATGTGACAATATACATTTTGAATGTCGCTTATATATACATGTACAAGTATAAAAAGCTAGTTATGATTTAAGACAAATATTCATTTGATGTCTGTGTTTAGCGAACGCGATTTCTTCTATTATCATGTATTTCAATAGACACTATGAAATTAAGATTCACGACCTCACGTTTATTTTCTCCCAGTTTTTTTTATACGTTTACATACATGATTCATTACGACTGTCGTTTTGCCGTTTGTTCGCTTTTCTCTTCCTTTTTTAAGTAAGTTTTAATTCCCGTTTTTCAAAGTTCAAAAATAAACTAATTTAAATTAACTTCCTACCTCCAAAGGTACTGGGCATTAGAAACGGTGCCAGTATTATCACATCACCCGTTATTTCTTCTAAATTATGAGTAAGCACAGGTTGTCCAAAGCTAATTGCTCCGACCGTATTGATCTGGATATGAAATTAAATTATTACAAAAGTAAAGTTAAAGGACCGAAACGGTACGACGTATATATGTTACAGATTATCTAAAACAATATCGCAGAAAATGAAATTTCGTAATGAACACAGATTTGTAGTATATGTAAAAGCATAAAAATGGTTTATCATTATTTTTTTTTTATTCATAGAATACGT
Organism: Ciona savignyi; assembly: GCA_000149265.1. NCBI lineage: Eukaryota > Metazoa > Chordata > Ascidiacea > Phlebobranchia > Cionidae > Ciona > Ciona savignyi. Next base: position 1,077,186 of record CH001990.1, read on the forward strand.
ATAAAAATATAAAGGAATTGAATACCATATCGAAACATGTAAAACAATAGTGTACCATATTGTTCTAAAGTTTAAAAGCTATAATTGCATAAATCTAATTAAATAAGAACTATAGGGCTGCACGATATAGCTTAAACTTACGTAAAATTCGTCGAAGAGGCCTCTACCATATAAATTAACTGGATCAGTCAGATTCACCCTGACGTATCCCCTTTTCCAGTCGGCTCTGCTAAGTTTCGTGTCCCCCACCCTCCGGCCGAAAGGCAGTAGTTTATTACATACTGACAACGATATAACAAATTGAAGAATAACGAATGTATACAGTGATGGTGCAAGCCTTCCTACTTTCCCCGCCATGGAACCGCTCCTGTCAAATCAAACCGTTCTTCTACGCGCTGTGTCAGATACTGCGAGTAAATGACCTCGTAGACGCGGGTCGAGTTATAGCGCAGGCCATTCGGGCAGCCGATCTTGAAATCTTTAATTCTAAGTTATGATAACCGCAGAGCACCGATGACTTGAGGCGAAGAAACGACCTTAAAAAGTAATTCAGAACTTTCGCTAAAATCAACTGTTTAAAACTGAAAGTGACTAAACCCACTATTTATAGTTAATTTACCCTTTCTTATTGTTTTACGCGTTTACCTGCCAAGAAGCCGATAAATCACAATAGTGATGTAAAATATATAATAGACCACTTATTTGGTTATGTTTATTATCTTGACACGCTAATGAGTGATCCAGTGAAAAACCGGCTGATGGAGCAATTCTGACCAAGTGTACAATATAAAGAACTTATACAACCTATACTTCTGGCGAGTTGGTTTGTCGTGTAATAAAACAGTTAACGCGACCACTTTATTCACATCTTTCTATATAGTTTTTTTTTTCAAAATTTAACGCAACCCTTTTTATTTACATCTTTCTATATAGTTTTTTTTTCAAAATTTAACGCGACCACTTTATTTAGATATTTTTTTTTCAAAAAAACTAAGAAAGGAACGAAAGAACGTGTGAATCATACACAACATACTGCAATAGCTCCGGTAACCCGACGGTAGACGCGAGGCAAACTGACGATTTATCTTGTCTTAACTCTTCAGCAAATTTTTATTAAGTAAACTGCTTGGATTGAATGTTTGAAAAACAAAAAGAAGAATAATATTGCTCGTTTTTAAATGTTAAAACGCATCAGTAGTAGCGACATAAGTTTAGCTACAGAGGTTCATGTCGTGCTCCGGGGGCAATTACAATGTATCGTTTGATGAGTTTTAGCAAATTAAAGAAACCTCGTTTATATCATGGACAACACACTGCAAATGATACGGCAACCTAAAAAAAGTGATGTAGATTATTTTACTATGCCACGCTGAAACTTTTTTACCGGGCAAAGTTTCGAACCCATAATGGGATCGCTCTTAAGACCGGTTTTAAATAGTTAATATATATAAAACGGGAGCTCAAACCTTTTGGCCACACGACCTACCTTCCCTTGCCGAAAGTTTTTTTGGCTCGTCACTACACTGTAAACTGAAAACTATAGCTCCGCCCACCTTAAACCATGGTCCACCTAATCCCCTATGGGTTTGATGGAATTCCACCCACAGGTGGAACCATACACCCAAGCAAAG
>CH001990.1:1086692-1097354 GCA_000149265.1 Ciona savignyi
TCATTTATCCTGCTTGTTTGACCTTACTTGCTACTATTTATTTGTGGACATTTGTTTTGTGGTTTAAAAGTAGTAGTTGACTGTTCTTTATTTTGTTGTAATTATAATGTATTTTTGTTTTAGCTACAGTTTAAAGCCTTAATAACTAAGGCAGGGTTGGGCAACTTTTCTAGTTGGCGGGCCAGATGTGGAAAAAATAAAGTCCTTGGTGGGCTGGATTATTACATAAATAGTATTCAATATCTTAATTACAAGGTATTGTTAGATACAGTCTGTGGGTCGGTCAAAATCCCTTCATGGGCCAGAGCAGGCCACGGGCCGTATGTTGTTGTACTAAGAAATACAACATACTGTTAACCCATCATTTCCACAAGTTTAAATATTTCAATGCACCAGGTCCAGAGCCGTATTGTGGGCGAAGGTGGTTGGAAAGAAATCGAACAATTCATTCCGGCAGATTCAACAACATGTATTATATCGGAGCTAAAACGAGGTAGATATTTAAAGACTTATCTCTTTTCTTATTATATTGTAATCTTTTTTTCAGGAGGCGCAAGATATAAAATTTATACATGCATATACCTAGATTTTTACAGTGATTATCGAATAAAAAAATGGCTTAAAATCACGTTTTTCAGAAATTAACCGTCCTATCTAAGATGTAAAATATCATTTAAAATTCATTTTTAGAGTACCTTTTTTAAAAGATCTTTAAAAAAGTCTTTTTTATCTTAAAAAGATGTTTTTTTAATTTTGTCATTTTTAGACACTGGTTATTTTTTTTATTAGAGATTTTTATCAGTACAATTCAAGAATGCTAGAAAGTAAAAAGGGTGTTAGTAGATAGATTTTGCATGATATTCTAAACGTAACCGATCACTTTTCTTGTTTGCTATGCATACACAACTGGTTAGCCACCTTACCCAAAGTCTGAGTTTTCAACTTAATGGACTACATGTGTACAGTCTTTTCTTTTTAGATAATATATTTTCTTACACTACGCAGTTCGATAGTTTATTGTGCAAAGTAGTAATGCCACAAAACATTAAATGACAATCTTTAAAGAAATCCTTTAAAAATATAAAAAAATGTAGTTTTAGTTGTTATTTTTATTAAAAAAAAGCATTTTTTTACCAATTTACCATTTTAAGTATAAATATATATTTACATACCGGTATATAAAAAAAATATATATCGCATCTTACCACCTAATAAAGAAGCTTTTGTGTGGTAATTGTTTGTATAAATTGAATATATACTTAGTTTTTTTGGTAAAAAATGGATATACTGCCTCACGCCGACATGCGTTATATCCTAGTGGGTGGGAACACACGCAGACAGTAAACACCTGGTCCCCACCACCGCTGACTATTCAATCATGTTGCTTCACTGTCAGGTTACTGATGATGCTCTTGGTAGACCGTTGTAAACTATAACTGTGTGTTAAAATTCCGATGCTTAATTTTTGGTTGAAATTTAAACTACATTTGTATGTTAAATTCCGATGCTTAATTTTTGGTTAACACCCTGGATGTTTACCTTTGAAGAAAATTTTTAAAAAAGTTAATTTTCTATTTCATTTGTACAAGTAGCAATGAAGTAAACCATTTTTGTTGTTATTAACCAGCTTTTTTTTGTTTAACCACCTTAAAATTTAATTGAGTAAAAATTCATTATTTAAATTGTGTCTATAACTTTTTACCATATCAAACTTAATTTAATTGTTTTTTAACCAACAAGAAAAGTTTTTTTTTTCTCTCACAATTTGCAGTTAAAAGAAACAAAAGTTATATTTTTATAAAAATTATTAATTTTATATAAACGGGCAGGGAAACAGGTTTTTTTCTGTCACAATTAAATAAAACTGATATTTTTATCAAGGCCTATAACAACACCAATGCTCCAATAGACTGAGCTGTGCAGTTTCATTGTTTTTTCTGTCATTTTTATTTTAACATTCATGGTAACCTTTTATTTCACCCGCTATTTTTATCATAACAAAAGTAAGGCTCATTTTCAAACCTGTAATTAAAAAGTTTAGTACCAGACATAGACTACATAGCTATGTATATCATAAAGTTGTTCTTAATAATACATTATCATATTAAAGAAAAAAAAATATTTTATTTAAAAATTTATTTAGGGTTTTTACTTTATTGAGTTTGATTTAAAGTTTTCTGTCATGATTTGTTTTTAATTTGCATAATGTAAGGTTTAAAGGCCACTTCATTTTTTCTTTATTAGAACGTGTCTATTCGCTGAAATATTTTAACTACCCGGTACTGTAGTATTGCTAAACTCTAAATAATGCCATTCTTCTTTAATGTAATGAAAGAGCAAAGTATAAACTAATCGTAATTTGCGAGGCAAAAACAAGTCCTTTTCATAAGATTTGATAATTACTAGTTGTCCTGATAATAATTTTAATCAACGTAACTTGAAGCCTGTAATTACTAACAGCATCATTAAACTATGTCTGTTATAAAGTTGTACTTATCATATTTTATCATTTTAAAAAACTTTATATAAAACAAATAGTAATCCCGATAATAATTCCAATCAAATATAAACTTTTTAACAAAGACAGACTCTTAAAAACTCCTTAAAAAGCCATTAATATAACTTTTTGTCCATTATACTGTCTATTCATTGACAAATTTTAACTACTGTAATTTTGTTGTTTATCCTGCTTCTTTATTTTTAAATAATTAAGCCATTTTTATTTAAAGTAATGAAGGAGCAAATAAAAAACCAAACTAACTTACCAGAATATACTTTAAAACACTATGCTGTAATTTAAGCATAGTGTTTTACAAGAATATACTTTAAAAAATACATTCTATTTAAGAAAAAACTTATTATAAGAAAAGAAAACAACTTGTAATCCCTATAATAATTCCAATCAAATATAAACATTTTCATAAAGATGTACTTTAAAATTCTCCTTTTAAAATCCATTAATTCACCTTACCAGGTAGCGCTTATAAATTCCGAGTTATTTCTGTGAATGGATACGGGAAATCCCCCCCCTCGTCAAGCACTGAGACCCACTACACTGACCTCAGCTATGTGATGTCACAAACACTAATGACCGCTCCTGAAATCGTTAACGTTGCTTCGAAGAATTGGAGCCAAGTCGAGATTAATTGGATCGTGAGTGAAAACGCTGGATTTTTGCTTTTTCACCTGTACTCAGAAATGTTAGAAGGGGTCTAAATTATTCTTTCAAAAACATGGCCAAGGGTTTGGCCACTAAGCCTGCATTTACACATCCACAGGGTTGATATTAATTGGATTGTGAGTAAAAACGCTGGATTTTTGTGTTTTTCCAGTCCTCAGAAATGGTCTAAACTATTCTGTAATTCATGCAATAACTTAAATATATGTAAATATTTGACTTTCAAACGTATGGCCAAGGGTTAGGCCACTAAGCCTGCATTTACCTATTTCCAAGGATAAATTCCACAGGGTTAAGAATAATTGGATTGTGAGTAAAAATGCTGCATTTTGGCATTTATATAGTCCTCAGAAATGGTCTAATCTAGGCAAGGGCAACATACGGCCCGTGAAGGGATTTTGACCGGCCCGCAGACTGTATCTAACCATACTCTGTAAATAAAAAATTGAATACTATTCATGTAATAATCTTGCCCACCAAGAACTTAATTTTCCCACATCTGGTCCGCCGACTAGAGAAGTTACCCACCCTTGCTCAAAACTATGTTATAATTTAAGCAATAACTCCGATACGTAAAAAATTGGCTTTTAAAACACACAAGCCAAGGGTTAGGCCACTAAACATGAATTTTACCCATCTACAGGGATAAAACAAGAATAATATCTTTATACAAACCCACGCACACTGGGTTTTCGCATTTCCTCAGAAACTTTGCTGTAACTTGATGCTCTATAATAAACAGTACTTGTGTTATAAGTGAACCTAATATGGTGCTGAACCTAACAAATTGTCGGTATTATTAGCTTCACACTGTTTTTACCCAAACCGACATTACACGGATATTAAAGTAGTAAATTCTTTAGAAGTAATATTTTTAATATAAATTATCCCAAACATATATTTTAAATATAAATTATCCCATAGTAATATTTTTAAAACAAGTGATTGTAAACTGAATAATACATTCCCAGTATGAGGAATCATTGAGCAAGAAATTGAATGGATTTCTCATCACTTATTGGCCGAGCAATAGACGTAAGAAGAAACACAAGAAAAAGCGATTGAAGAAGTTGTCTGCGACGTCGTATGTCATTGAATCACTTAAACCAGGATTTGTGTACACTGTCAAACTACAGGTAATGTAGGTGTGCTATGTGTGTTTATTAAGTTTGTATGCAGTGCTGGAATGATAGGATAGGATATTCATCTTTGTCCCCGTGAATAGGAAAACCAAGGGGATTAACACACAGGCAATCGTCAGATCAGCTCGCGCCCATCGTAGGGTTACCGGAGCTATTTCAGTGTGTTGTATATGATAGATACATTCCTTCAATTTGGTAGAACCAATTAATAAACAAGGTTTAGGCAATATCCGTAAAGTGACTTGCCCAAGGACATACGACGAAGGCTGTATTTAGTTGGTTTAAACTGTCATGATTGTTAAACAAAAAATGTAAAAATCAACCCAAATAGCGTAGTGGGTTAGTTCTTTAAATTTCAGCCGAATGGTTTTAGGATCGAAACTTCTCACTAACAAGTCGGTTTTGTCATTGTGCAAGGCACTTAGTTGACATTGCCTGAACCCAGCAGATTAATGGGTTCTATTAAACATTGTTTCAGTCATATAAACCACACTGCAATAGCTTCGATAACTGGACGGTGGGCGCAAAGGAATCTGACGATTGCTGATGTGTTATTGCTTCTTGCGTTTTCCAAAAATAAGGATAAATTTCCTATAATTCTATCCTGAACCTAGTAATATGTTCAATTAGTTGATCCCATTGTATTTTTACGGGCTCATTCACCATATTGTAATGGCTATATCTATAGATCAGAAATATATCATCGATCACTCATTTAAAACTTAATTCCTCAGGCTTTTAATAGAAGAGGGAAATCCCCTTCATCCAATTTGGTGGAATTTGAAATGCCGACCAATCGCTCAAGCCCACTAGTGGTCATACAAGGGTTAAGGGGTCCGGACCCAACCCACAATGACGTGAATCTATCTGACCATTTGAGTAACCGTGGAGGTAAGTTTTGCTGTTGGATTTGCAGCTGTTTTGAATTTACTCACAAACCTAGTTTTATACCGTATTGTCAATCAAATGGTAGTATTACATCTTACAGTATTAACACTAACTAACCAAGCACAACCAATCTTTCTGGCGCTATGGCCCGTTATTTGTGCTGCCTTTCACGGCGAAAAACATGAATATCCTAACCTATACATAAATGTCCGGACACACAACTTTTAACCTTACTCATACAAATAAAGCAATCTTAACCTCCGTTTAGCGCCCGGGGAGCCGTACGTTGACGACGGGACCGCCAACAAAGAAATCCGCGATCGAATATCGCGACGTGACGCTGCCTTCCTGATCGCTGGCGCCGCCCTAGTGTTCGTTATCATCGCACTAGTAGCATCGGGCATCGTATATCGACGGAGCATGTCGAATATTAAGAAGCTGCTCGGAAGGAAACCGAACTCTGACAAAAACTCTCCAAAGTAATTAATCAATCATGTTTTTTAAAGTCAAAAAAATCTATATCAGTGGTAAACAATGAGCTAAAAAGCAACGATGTCGTTTAAATGTTAAACATAGAAAATGCATAGACTGTTTTTTAGTCATTAGTTTGTAGTATTTTTAATTTGAATGGCTTAATCAAAAACGTTTTGTAATATCGACTTTGTGTGCAGATTTGTGATGGGCTCGTCACTAAGATGTATTGTGTATGTGTCGGCCGTGTTAACCATTCAACCATTTTGTATTTATTGTATTTTTTTACCGTGTTAAGTTCCGAACGCATGATAGGCTTGTCACCAGAACCGTTTTTTGTATAAGAGTCGGTATGTTATGTATTGGATGCCTTATCAATTCGGCCACACAACCGTACATATTTATTGTATTTTTGTCTTATTTTCAGCGGTGCTGCTTCCAGCACCCCACCTACTGATGAATATTCGGTTCTTAATGGGGGTAATCCCCCATACTGCGAATGCGATGAGCACAGCAAGCACGGCGACGATCGTAACCATGGCGACCACATCCTCTACTGCGAGCATCAGGAGTGCTTCTCTAGCGCCCCTCTGTGGTGGGTGCGGGGGGAGGACGGCGGGGAATTCTGTCACATCGTCCCCGCCGACGCCAAGCGCCAAACGCCAGTGGCGCCGGCGTGTGGCGCCGACGCCACGCCGCACACGGCTATGGTCACACGGACCTATGCAGGCAACGTGGCGGGCGGCTATCTCAGCAACATCAATCAGAGTGAAAACAATGAGATCGTGGCGCCGACGATCAACATCGTCCAAGTGTCAATTGACACCGAACAACCCCAAAACACTTCCACAGAACTTTAGTGCGTCACCACTTGTACACAATGTTCCACGTTTATTACCACTGCTTTTTTTTTAAAAAAACAAGTATTTTACTTTTGTACAGCTTTTTGTGATTCCACCAATATGCATATATATATATCTTACCTGCCATTCATGTTCTTGCAGTTGTTTCCGAGCATGCATTTATCTGATCAAATCGTGTTCATTTGATTATCATTAAGCCTCAAGATGTTACTTTGTAGAGTTTTTCATTTGAATGAAATCAAAACATTTCCGTTATTTCGACTTTGGGTGCTATTTTGTGTCTTGACTGCCGTACACAAGGTACCTTTATTCATATAACCGTCCTGCCAGTTTTTTGAACTCTATTTTGCCTTTTTGTACATTATTTTAACGTAATTCACTCTCAGCATTTTATGCCGCGTGCTGGCGCAAGAGATCACGTTTATTTTGTTGGTCGTTGTACTAACGAACCAGATTAAATAAACGGTATTACTACACAAAGACATTTCTCTATAGTTTACCTGTTTTTATACTTTTCTATCGAAATCAAGAAGGAACGCTTTAGTTAATATGCGGTACATGATAGGATATTCAGGGTGCCTCTAAATACTACAGGACCGCTTGGAGCGCTTGGATCACTTAGATTGCTATGGAAAGTAATTCTAACCCTTTCCCAAACACTAATCTCAACCCCAGAACTAACTTTAACCCCAACCCTAACATTAATATCATGGCTTTTGTAATTACCAAGTATAGTAAGCGATCCAAGCGATCCATGCGCTCCAAGCGGTCCAAGCGCTCCTGTAGTATTTAGAGGTACCGGGATATTCATGCTTATCCCAGTGAATGCACAATGCTTGGATCGTTAAACACGGCTCACCGTTAGGTTACCGGAGCTATGGCATTGTCTTGTGTATGATTTACACGTTCCTTTAAGTACACTTTCTATTTTTGGGTCGATCCAATGGAGATTCTCATGTATTTTACCCGCAGATTGCTTTTGTGTGACTCTTTTCAGCCGAGGGTTGCAGGTACGAAACTAGTCGCTAGCTTTTCGGTTGTGTCCTTGGGAAAGTCACTTAACGGACATTGTCTGAACCCAGCGGATTAATCGGTTCCACTAAATTAAAGGAACGTGTGAATCATACACAACACATTGCAATAGCTCTGGTAACCTGATGGTGGGCGCGAGATATTCTTTTGATTGCCAGTGTGTTAATCACCCCTTGCCCTTTCACGGGGATTAACAGAATTACCCTATCCTGCCCCATCCTTTATTTTTCCATTAAATTAGTTATACTATATATTCACCACAAAAATATACTAAACTCTAAATTTTATATTTTTTAATCAACACAGTAAAATATATTAACACGACGAAACATAATTAGGTAACGACGTTGCGTAAATACCGGCGGTCGTATTGTTTCGAAGTTCACATTTTAATGACGTCATGAAAAACGAGTTATAGCGAGCTAAGTCGCCTCGTCACCCCAGGCGTTTATGACGTGTCTGCTACGTTCACCAATCAGACAACATAGTAAGAACCCAGAAAAGTAACTCGTATTTATAATTTGGTCGTTTTACCATGGATAGGATCGTGTGTATTGTAGTGTGTTCTCTGTGTATTGTTTCTACAGTGGAATCGCAAGGTCTAAGTAAGTATGGATGTATTTTTGGATTGGGTTTATTCTAAAATGCACAAATAGGCCTACCTTAATTTATTACTTGGCGCTGCTTTTACGTAAGTATAAATATAATCTACTAATAGATTAACTATAAATGCACGAATATCTGGAGTTATCTGTTAGAACTGTTTTATTTTTGCACTGCGAATGTATAGTCGAAATGTTTGATTCTTACAGTGTATAATTGCAACATGCTTTTAAAAGTTAAAGCGGTAGTTTTCGCAATTTGTAGTCTGTTGTATGACACGGAAAATTAATAACTCTGCTGCTACAAGTAATAATGTTAAGGAGAATAGCTTAGTGACTTAGTACTTCGCTTTATACCTAAAAGGCTTCAGAATCGAAACTGGTCGTTAGCTAGTTGGTTGTATCGTTCGGTAAGGCATTAGGCAGATATCGCTTGAACCCAGTAAATTAAACAAGCTATACCAGAATTAAAAGAGCGTCGCAGTCATGTACAATCTCGGTCGTAGCCAGGTGATGGACGAAAGGTAAAAATACAAAATTTAAAAGTAAACCGCTTGCTTAATTTAGGTTACTATTTAGTCCACGAAAACACGCAATAAAAAACTCTTATATAGGCCTAAATGGAAATAGAAAAGGCAGCACATGACAGTCGTTAAAACACGTCTTTGGTAATTAATTATAAATAAAATAACAATGTTAACTAAGTGCCAACCGATTGCCTCGACACTAGTTTCGAATTCAGCGTATAAAGTTGACTATTCAAAGAGCTGCGCGCCACCTTTTTTCTATTTTTTAACCGAGCCAAGTTTCGGACCCATAATGGCCTCGTTACTAGGACCGTTTGTATGGGAGTCAGTATATGTATTGGTTGCCCAAACCACTAGGCCACACGACCTATACTAGACAAACCAATTTAACAACACGCCACCTTGTCGTATCAGTCCACTAGAAAAGAGAATTCTATAACTCTACATTAGAATTATGAATATTTGCTCGGATAATGAAATTTTCTATGACTCTGTAAGAAATAAACTTACCATTTTCTTTTATTTTCCAGACCGACCACTAATTCCAGCCCCCGAAAACGTCCGGGTCGATCAGAACTCTGTATCTCATACTTCAGTTTGGTTGACTTGGGACCTTGTAGCAAAAGCTGACAGCTACACTGTAAGTAGATAACAAACAAAAAACGGTCTTAGCAATGAGCTCATTGTGGGTTAAAACTAAAGCCTGTAAAAAAATAAATATGAAATGTCGTGCCGCTAAAGGACTTTCTTTAATTTTACGGCTTAATTACGAAAAAGTGTCACCTGCAGTTACAAGTACAGCTATATTTTCGTTGTTTTGAATAATAAAAAAACAAAACGTTACAATGTCTTTTTTACATTATTGCCTGTACTAGTTTCGGGGAATTACCGCGATGGAAAATAATTTTTTTGTGCTTTGAATATTGACAGCCATTATAGCGAGGTAACTTTTAAAGGCTGAAGTTGCGTGGTGATATTTCTTAATCCACAATAAAAAATTTATTTCCTCTGTTTGTACAGCATTTTATAAAGTATAAACATTTTTAGGAGTTACATTTGCTGCAGTACAGGGTCTAAACAATTAAAGTCCGACGAATTAGCTTGGTGGGTTCCGGGTTGCAGATTCGAAACTGGTTGATAGCTAGTCTGTTGTGTCTTTGGGCAAGGCACTTTAACAGGCATTGCCTTAACCCAGTATGTGATTCATACACAACACACTGCAATAGCTCCGGTAACCCGACGGTGGGCGCGAGGTGATCTGACAATTGCCCGTGTGTTAACCTCCTTGGTTTTCACATTCATGGGGATAAATATAAATATCCTGTTGTTTCCCTAATACCCTTTAACCAAGCCTGATATTATAAAAACCAACAAATTCCTAACCCAGGTTACGCTCCGACCGATCAGTTTAACTGCAAGCGGAATTGGTTCCGGAATTCGCGAGAAGTTCACGATTATCAGAGGACTTCAGCCGAATACTGATTATGAGTTCACAATCCGAGCAGTGAAGGGGGATAATGTGGGAGTTCCAGCTGTTATAACACAACGAACAGGTGACTGTGTTGTTATCGTTTTTATTGCATATGCTTTGGTGGCTGTGTCCGCTATATTTAGTTAATTATATCCATTTTTCAAATGACGTGTGTTTTTATCACTTTTTGTTAAACCAACTATGACGGCTGTTTTATAATCATAAGAGTTGCTGCAATATAAGCCTAAACTTCTTGGGCAGTGTACGCAGTACAACTTGGGCAGTACAACTAACAGGTGACTGTCTTATAATCCTTTTATAGTTCGGCGGCCATGTCTGCTATATTTATTTAATAATATCCTTTTTTAAATGACGTGTTTTAACTACTGTTCGTTTTGCCGTCTTTTCCTGTTCCTGTGCCGTGATTTGATTTGATTCGTTTGCCATTTTTAATACTAAGGGCAAAAAATTAATAAACTAAACTAGTT
>CH001990.1:1118511-1132334 GCA_000149265.1 Ciona savignyi
CGACGAGAGCCAAGACGAATACGACAAAAGACATGGGAATTTTGTGCTGGACGTCATCGACGAGGGCCAAGACGAAAATGACAAAGGATGCAGAAAATTTGTGCCGGACGTGGACAAAAGAAAGACGGTCAAAGTAAGACGTGGGTACGAGACCGATAAAAAACATTTTACAATTCTCGTTGCGCCAGGACGTGGAAGTTTGGTAGCGGACGTGATCGAGAAGAGTGTTTGTGTGTTTGATCTAGAGGAATTCGCTGTTGCCCCAGTAAAAAGGACCTCGTGGTTATTGATGAACCGGGTCTTCGACCCTGGAGGTTTATCAGCGCGTTGAAACTATTTTCGTATTGAGGGTGTGATTTAACTTTTTTTTCTGTATCGGTAATTGAAATTTTTGATATTTTGTGTTTTTAGGGGGGGAGAGTGTAACGTTCGTCGCATTCCTTTTGTTTATTACTTGATTGCCCTTAATTTGACGCGCGGGCGCCTTTGCCGCTGCGGCGCACTGTATAAAAGATTGTGTTTAATGCGAGAGGAGAGAATAAAAACTGCCACTATACGATTCGCTACAGTATAATCGATGAATTAATATATTTTTACTTACACATAATTCATAAAAAAAACATTGGATCCTTGCCAATTAGGCCCACAATCAAGATGGGGTGATCAAGAATACGTTTAGAATTTAAGTCACGTTTATATTAGGCTTGCACAACGATTTTTTTAAAGCAGACGGCAAGATACGCGAGCATGAGGTGTGCTGTTTTGTAACTAATCTGGTGCAATTACGATAACTGGAAAATTATCACTAAATGCTTTTATACATTTCGAATTATTTTTAGTGCAGTATTAATTGTTTTATTAAAAACTCTCATAAAACAAACCATTGTTTTAATGCAATATTTCCGCGCATCTGATTTAGGTCATCTCTTCAATCTTACTTGTCATTAGTGATTCAGCTTTATTTGGTTAAAAAGGGAGATTAAGGCTTATAAGGTTCTTTCTTTGTTATGAAGAATAAAAATTTTAAAAATTGCATCATGTGCAGTCAGTCAAGCTGGTCTGTGCGTTAAGAAGCAGGTGAAATTTAGGTTGCGTTTATATACTAGTGTCCTATTGCCACTTGTATTCAGATTGCATCACCAAAATAATACACCTGTATATAAAGTTTAATTATTTGTAGTGGGGCAAACGATATATAATTAGTCCACAATTAAGGTTATAACCTTTTTTTATTGCCATAAATCCTTTATCTGAGAGAACTAGTCCGTCAGAGGGTGGAGGGAAAAAGAGAACTGCTTGGTAAAAACCAAAGTTCTTTTACCTAGAAATATAAAACGCGGAAAAAACGGAAGACGGAAGTAAAAAGTTAAACCCCTTAACAAGGGGCTACGGTCCTAAAAATTACAGAATTTGTTAATTGAACCGTGCTCTTTCGAATGATAATTTTTGATTTGAAAAATAATGTAAAATATTAATATCGAATATGAATATTATTAATATTCACGCATTTATAGAGTTTTCGCCAGTTATTCCTTTGGATATGTTGTAGCCCTTGCCAATACCTTCAAATTGATATATAAATTATATACAATATCCGCGGGGGGCTATATGCACGAAGCGTCTGAATATTCATAACTCGTTATTTAGGGATGCTGCGGTTTTTATATCCAGATGAACATTTATAGAGTTTTTGCCAAAAAATCCTTTGTATATGTTGTAGCCCTTATAAATACCTTCAATTTAATGTATAGTTTATATAGAATAACCGCAAGAAACTATATGCACGAAGTGTCTGAATATTCATAACTCTTCATCAAGGGATGTATCGGAAGATGCTGCAGTTTTTTTTATCTAGATGGATATTCATAGAGTTTTCGCCAATTATTCCTTTGGATATGTTGTAGCCCTTATAAATACCTTCAATTTAATGTATAGTTTATATACGATAACCGCGGGAAGCTATATGCACGAAGCGTCTGAATATTCATAACTCGCTTTACAGAGGAGTGCATTGGAAGATGCTGAAGTTTTCTTATCCAGATGGACATTTATAGAGTTTTCGCCAATTATTCCTTTGAATATGTTGTAGCCCTTTCCAATACCTTCAAATTGATATATAGATTATATACAATAACCGCGGGAAAGTATATGCACGAAGCGTCTGAACATTCATAACTCGTCATACAAGGGAGTGCATTGGAAGATGCTACGGTTTTCTTATCCAGATGAACATTTATAAAGTTTTCGCCAAGTTATTCCTTTGGATATGTTTTAGCCCTCTATAAATACCTTCAATTTAATGTATAGTTTATATACGATAACCGCGGGAAGCTATATACACGAAGCGTCTGAATAATTATAACTCGCTTTACAGGGGGTGCACTGGAAGATGCTGCGGTTTTCTTATCCGGATGGACATTTATAGAGTTTTCGCCAATTATTCCTTTGAATATGTTGTAGCCCTTTCCAATACCTTCAAATTGATATATAGATTATATACAATAACCGCGGGAAAGTATATGCACGAAGCGTCTGAACATTCATAACTCGCTTTACAGGGGGGTGCACTGGAAGATGCTGCGGTTTTCTTATCCAGATGGACATTTATAGAGTTTTCGCCAATTATTCCTTTGGATATGTTGTAGCCCTTATAAATACCTTCAATTTAATGTAAAGTTTATATACGATAACCGCGGGAAGCTACATGCACGAAGCGTCTGAATATTCATAACTCGCTTTACAGAGGAGTGCATTGGAAGATGCTGAAGTTTTCTTATCCAGATGGACATTTATAGAGTTTTCGCCAATTATTCCTTTGAATATGTTGTAGCCCTTTCCAATACCTTCAAATTGATATATAGATTATATACAATAACCGCGGGAAAGTATATGAACGAAGCGTCTGAACATTCATAACTCGCTTTACAGGGGGGTGCACTGGAAGATGCTGCGATTTTCTTATCCAGATGGACATTTATAGAGTTTTCGCCAATTATTCCTTTGGATATGTTGTAGCCCTTATAAATACCTTCAATTTAAGGTATAGTTTATATACGATAACCGCGGGAAGCTATATGCACGAAGCGTCTGAATAATTATAACTCGCTTTACAGGGGGGTGCACTGGAAGATGCTGCGGTTTTCTTATCCAGATGGACATTTATAGAGTTTTCGCCAATTATTCCTTTGGATATGTTGTATCCCTTATAAATACCTTCAATTTAAGGTATAGTTTATATACGATAACCGCGGGAAGCTATATGCACGAAGCGTCTGAATATTCATAACCCGTTATACAGAGGGGGTGCATTGGAAGATGCTGCGGTTTTCTTATCCAGATGGACATTTATAGAGTTTTCGCCAATTATTCCTTTGGATATGTTGTAGCCCTTATAAATACCTTCAATTTAAGGTATAGTTTATATACGATAACCGCGGGAAGCTATATGCACGAAGCGTCTGAATAATTATAACTCGCTTTACAGGGGGGTGCACTGGAAGATGCTGCGGTTTTCTTATCCAGATGGACATTTATAGAGTTTTCGCCAATTATTCCTTTGAATATGTTGTAACCCTTTCCAATACCTTCAAATTGATATATAGATTATATACGATAACCGCGGGAAAGTATATGCACGAAGCGTCTGAACATTCATAACTCGCTTTACAGGGGGGTGCACTGGAAGATGCTGTGGTTTTCTTATCCAGATGGACATTTATAGAGTTTTCGCCAATTATTCCTTTGGATATGTTGTATCCCTTATAAATACCTTCAATTTAAGGTATAGTTTATATACGATAACCGCGGGAAGCTATATGCACGAAGCGTCTGAATATTCATAACCCGTTATACAGAGGGGTTGCATTGGAAGATGCTGCAGTTGTCTAGTTGATGAATAGGTATTTGCGTTATCTCATTTCGACAAACAAGTTCATCTTTTTAACACCTTCTTGGTCGCCGATGTTTAGAAATGCCATTAGGAAAAAATTACGATAAACTAACTTGCACCACTGCAGACTTTGGCTGTACAAAGATAGATAATCGCATTTTTTTCTATTTTATTTGAACGCACCTTATTTATAATGTCTTACTATATTGTACCATTTCACGTATTTTAACATAGGAGATGCGACAGATAAAGAGATGTAAGTGCATGTTCTCCACACAGCTTTTTTTGCGTTCTACGAGTAACACAGTAACGTAAAAAAACAGCTCAGGTGTGTGGAGAAAAGTCCATCACAAGTTTGGTAGAAAAGACCTTAGCATTGTTTGGAAGTGTGCGTTTCGACTACCCGCTTAAAGCACACAGTTATCACAGTACCACTTTACGTTGGATCATATTACATTTTCTGGAATAGACGTCCTGGTAAAAGAAAAATGGTACCATCCGTCGCATCTGGAGCATTGGATGTAACCGTTGTCATCACCAGCAAGCCTGCAATGACAGAAGAGATCCACTTTAAGAGACTGGGTTTTGTGCTTTAAGTTGTTATGTTTTACATGAAGTTTCCGAAAACAAGCGAGTAATCTGCCTTTTTTCTAGCATACCTTTAATATCCTCTCGGAGACGATTAATTGGATATACTAGATTTTCTGGATTTAGCCCCATGCACAAGGCAACCGCAAACGAAATCGCATAGACGCCGCAATTTCCTGAACCAATTACTTGTTTGGGCACCTTTGGAAAACGAAGCGTTAATTTGGTTGAGTCTACATTTAAAAGAGTAGAAATATTATATTTGTCCGTTTTACTCAATTCAGATGGTAAACTGTCATATATATTGATTGTACTGTTATCTGTGGAAAATTTGTTGGAGACGGTAACCCAATGATCCCCATGGATATTCATAATTTAAACAAATTTGTTTCGAGGCGTATAAGTAAGAGATTTAAAACTGTTTGGATAAGCCAAACAGCTTTGCAACCCATCAATATTTGGAAAATGCTGCCGAAGAAGAAACATGGTGGCATCTATATGTCTGTCGTCCAACCACTTCCTTCGCTTCGTCAGCATTTTTAGAGCTGCTTCGTCAACAGCAAAAATAGGTTCTATTTTGCTGGCGCTGCGTCTTTGCGGTAGCCCCGTGGGGGCGCATTCCTCCTTAGACAAATGATCCAAAACTAGAGAAGGACCTTTTTTATTCGAATTACTTGGACCACGAAGAGATTTAGTGGGAGGTTGAAGATATTTTCCTACATTATTATCTCCGCGTTTTGATCTCTTACCCCATCGCTCTTGGTCCTCTTGCTCGGGTTGAGAGTTGGTTTGTTTTCTTTTTCTTAGCGATTTAAGCCCGTCCTGAAATTCACGTATTAAGCCGTTGTGTTCGTCATGGTATATTTTTGCAAACTCCCCTAAGCCTTTAAATTTTTAAATTGACAGAGCAACAAACGCAGTCCGTCATCCGACAAGTGGATGTTGTCATACCATAGTTCTGGTGTGTCTGGCATGACGAACCCCAAAAACATGGCGCCAGCTGAAACAACCGCCGGTGCCAGCGCATCGTTTAACAGCGGAACGATCTTTCCCTGGCCAGTCATTTGGGGCAGGACTGCGTTGAAGTACATCTAAAAGTGTTAACAGTTATTACCTCATTTTCAAATCTAACAAATACTTACCTTCGCTTCAGGATATACCGACTTGGCCGTTCTGATTATCTTTTGCGCTCTCGAAACAATGGTTCTTACAACATACTCGGGGTATTCGTCGACCTCCCATTCTTGAAATCCGAGCACGTCGTTTGTCCCGAGTGCAATCACTACTGCAGTCACGTTATTTAATTTCGTGCTGGAGTTCTGCAGCTCCATATCCCCATGTGTGAATTTCCCACCTGGAATGGAAATGGGGCAGAAGTTATATTTCAGGTTTTCTGATGGACGAACTACACAGGGAGACACTGGATCTCGAGCATTGCTGTCCGCCAGGTAGAGGATCTTATTCTCCCACTTCGACTCGGGAATAATTCGAGCTGTTTGTTTACCAGATATCCCCTTGGGATATCTAATGACGGGCATCCTCGAACCTCGGCGAAATGAATTTCGACCTCGATGATTCTAAAATATATAAAACGGTTTATACAATTTACATTAACAATAACAAAAGGTTAAAAATATGTATTGTTAATAAATGAATCAAACATAATATTACCTTGGTTGTCCACATTTTTTCTCTTATAGATTCTCTTACAAAGATTTCGTACAAACGATTTCTAAATAGCTCAAGGATTCAACTGACAAAGTAACAGTGTTCTAAAATGAACTGGAACAATGTCATGAAAACTACAGAATATATACAACTTTCGATAATGAGGTGTGATAACGTGATTAAAGCGTCACCGACGCCGATTAAAAACATGCCTGCACCATCAACCGGGGCCGATAACTTCTTCTTTCCCCCAATATATGTCGCTCGAGCCAAACAAGTCAATTGCAAGTAAACAACAACATGTTTGTGCAAACAAATTTACAACAACGGAAATACAAGCACAAATTTATAGCATAAGTTGGCAAAAAGCCATCCATTTAAATAAAAAAATCCTAACATCTTTCATCAAACCACCTTCTGTATAGCGGGTTATGAATATTCAGACGCTTTGTGCATATAGCTTCCCGCGGTTATCGTATATAAACCATCCCTTAAATTAAAGGTATTTAAAAGGGCTACAACATATCCAAAGGAAAAATTGGCGAAAACTTTATAAATGTTCATCTGGATAAGAAAACTGTAGCATTTTCCAATGCCCCCCTTGATAACGAGTTATGAATGTTCAGACGCTTCGTGCATATACTTTCCCGCGGTTATTGTATATAATCTATATATCAATTTGAAGGTATTGGAAAGGGCTACAACATATTCAAAGGAATAATTGGCGAAAACTCTATAAATATCCATCTAGATAAAAAAAACTGCAGCATCTTCCGATACATCCCTTGATGAAGAGTTATGAATATTCAGACACTTCGTGCATATAGTTTCTTGCAGTTATTCTATATAAACTATACATTAAATTGAAGGTATTTATAAGGGCTACAACATATACAAAGGATTTTTTGGCAAAAACTCTATAAATGTTCATCTGGATATGAAAACCGCAGCATCCCTAAATAACGAGTTATGAATATTCAGACGCTTCGTGCATATAGCCCCCCGCGGATATTGTATATAATTTATATATCAATTTGAAGGTATTGGCAAGGGCTACAACATATCCAAAGGAATAACTGGCGAAAACTCTATAAATGCGTGAATATTAATAATATTCATATTCGATATTAATATTTTACATTATTTTTCAAATCAAAAATTATCATTCGAAAGAGCACGGTTCAATTAACAAATTCTGTAATTTTTAGGACCGTAGCCCCTTGTAAAGGGGTTTAACTTTTCACTTCCGTCTTCCGTTTTTCCGCGTTTTATATTTCTAGGTAAAAGAACTTTGGTTGGTCACAATATAATCTGACGACTGTCCATAGCCTAACACTCTTGCGTTTTCTCATTCACGGGGTTAAAACATGACTATACTTTTGTTTTCTTTTTTTCTTTTATTTGTTTTTTGATTTTTTAATTTTTGTTCATCCATAAATTCACTGTGTCCATGCGATTTCCGATGAGAGGCCCAATAAAGCATACCGATCAGCTTGGAGTGGTATTCTTTATTTAGAATATTTTTCTGGGATTATTTAATAAATAGGGACGTTTTACTCGGAACCCTTTTAGGGGACATTGCATGAAAAGGTTTTTGGCAACTACAGACTAGTATTCCTTAATAGAGAGAGTTGCGTCATTGAAAATTAGAAGAACTGTTTGTGTCCAATTTGTCTACAAGCCCAGTGCGCAGTTTCAGACAAATGTGTATAAAATTAATGCGTACGGGAGTTTGTGAGGTTATTTACTAATATTTGGACTGTTGTACTTTGCTTATTTAATTGGAAATTGTTCTGTTGCAAATATATATTACTTAGACTGTGATTTTATTAGCACTAGGCTATTAGGCCTACAGTTGCAGGACTTGAACCAAAGAGTTTTCTCAGCAACTGTGGTGAACTGACTGAACTCATCAGATTATTTGAGCTTTGCAAGTCTGTCAGATGGTGGGGCGATAAGCCTATAACATATTTATCTTGGACCTAATTGTTTTTGTTACTTGCTTTGCTGCTGCTACAGGATTTAGGGTTGTGTAATATGGCCTAGAGAAGTCGCATTTTCTTGCTGGCTATATGGAATATCTTACAGAACTTGCAAGAAAACTTCAAAAATCAAGACAAGCATATGCTTTTAACTTTTTAGATAATTCCTCCAAAAGGGATGAAATTATGCAGTTCAAACCCCTTGAGATGATAAAGTCGACAAACAATAATGAAATTCCAACAGAATTTCAGTAGTAGACAATGAAAAGTGGTGTCTCGAACATATCATGCAACTGATTTTACCTACCAGTTATTAAATAAAAAACTGCATCATGTTTGTTTATTCTTATATACAAGTCTGACAAAGGTAAAACGGTTAAATTGAATACAGATTTTACATCATAGCAATAAAATGACAGGGTGTAGTGCTTGGGGCTGCACAAACCACACTGAAAATAAGAAAAAAAAATGTTTAGATTCCCAAAAGAAAAAGGAAAGCGAGTTTTGTTTTGTGGAAAGCAAAATTAAACAAAAAAAATTGGGAAGTTAAGTATTCAAACTGTAAGCATTTTGAATCATAGGAGAGAAATTGTACTCCGAATACCATGCTAAGAATTCACTAGGTTGTTGGTAAAACAGGACAGGACACAACAGAACAGGACAATGGGATATTACAGGACAGGACATTACAAAACAGGACATATCAATGACATTTAGACTTTTTAGTGTAGGCCTAAACATTGCTAAAAAATTAAAATGAAACAAAGTACATACACATTTTCTTACAGGGCCATTTTCACTGCAGTCAGTTCGTTATGGGGGAAAAAATTAAAGAAGACAGCAGTTCCAACGCTGTTTGCTCATAAAAAAAATACAGAGTCCTCGGAAATCACCTAAAAAAAGAATAAATTTACTTGCTGCACAGCAGAAAAGAGAACAACTGCTTGTTCAAGAGCATTCTTACTGCCAACTTTCATCATCTGCAGTTATAGAGACGAGTGAAGCCGAAGAAGAAACTATTGAAAGTTGGGATCCCATTTGTTACAGTTATTTATTCCAATAAAACTTTTAATAATTTCATCATTTAAATAATTTGTTGTTACATAAAAGTTTGCTAAGTTACTTTTAAAGTTAATTTTGATTCAGTATTCTAGATACAATGGCATCTTTACCTACTCACCTCTAGGCTCACACAGGATTGCCTTGAAAATCTATTCAGTTCTGTTCGCTTGAAAAATCCCACCCCATCTCCTCTTGAATTTAAATGTGCATTGAAAATGATAAGCGTTGCCCAATTTCTGCATACTTCTTCCGGGGGAAACCATCAAAAAGATGACGCTCAATACTTGGCAGAATTTTTACAACAGCCAGCACAACTTGCAGCAGCATCTGATGATATACCGTTAACTGAAGCTATCTTTGGAACCATGCAACTTTGACAAGAGTGATCTCAATAGTTTGTACTATTTGGCTGGGTAGTGTTTCTAGAGTAAAAAAACATCAAATAACATGCGACAAATGTATGGAGGAAGTTCTTACCTCTCAACTATTGAGTGTGCAACTGTTGCATGATGATTCTATACAGCTCACAAAATTAAAAGATGACAATGGAAACTCTCTCGTTAAAGTCTCGGACAAAGTTTTCAGCATGATTAAAATGTCAGAATCAACCATGAGACTAATTGGGGAAGCTAAATTAAAAGCAATGAAAAATGTTAGAAAAGTTATTTTAAAACAAGTGTCGGCAGCAATCTTTCCAATTTCCTACTTGCCACAGTGTTAAGATAAAAATCTTAAAGAGATTCGTCCATGTTCGCTTACAAATTATTTGCAAACAAATAAGAGAAAAACAAAAAAAAGAATTTAAAGCTAGCCGAGGAGAATTGGGCAGCAAAACCATGGCTAAGAAAAAGCGAGTCGGGGTAGTCACAGTAAAATGACCTGATAGACAGGTCACTATATTTTTGAAGACAGGCCACTCTTTTTGTGAAGACAGGCCACTCTTTTTTAAAAGCCAGGCCACTGATTTTTTAAAGGCAGGCCACTATTTTTTTTAGGGCAGGCCACTATTTTTTCAGGGCAGGCCACTATTTTTTTAAGACAGGCCACTATTTTTTGAAGGCAGGCCACTTTTAAAGACAGGCCACCGTTTTTTGAAGACAGGTCACTCTTTTTTTGTAGGCAGGCCACTCTTTTTTTAAGGACAGGCCACTATTTTCTTGAGGGCAGGCCACTATTTTCTTGAGGGCAGGCCACTATTTTCTTGAGGGCAGGCCACTATTTTCTTGAGGACAGGCCACTATTTTGTTGAGGGCAGGCCACTATTTTCTTGAGGGCAGGCCACTATTTTGTTGAGGACAGGCCACTATTTTGTTGAGGGCAGGCCACTATTTTGTTAAGGGCAGGCCACTATTTTGTGGAGGCCAGGCCACTATTTTCTTGAGGGCAGGCCACTATTTTGGTGAGGGCAGGCCACTATTTTGTTGAGGGCAGGCCACTATTTTGTTGAGGGCAGGCCACTATTTTGTTAAGGGCAGGCCACTATTTTGTTGAGGGCAGGCCACTATTTTGTTAAGGGCAGGCCACTATTTTCTTGAGGACAGGCCACTATTTTGTTGAGGGCAGGCCACTATTTTCTTGAGGGCAGGCCACTATTTTGTTGAGGACAGGCCACTATTTTGTTGAGGGCAGGGCACTATTTTGTTAAGGGCAGGCCACTATTTTGTTGAGGGCAGGCCACTATTTTGGTGAGGGCAGGCCACTATTTTGTTGAGGGCAGGCCACTATTTTGTTGAGGGCAGGCCACTATTTTGTTAAGGGCAGGCCACTATTTTGTTGAGGGCAGGCCACTATTTTGTTGAGGGCAGGCCACTATTTTGTTAAGGGCAGGCCACTATTTTGTGGAGGGCAGGCCACTATTTTGTTGAGGTCAGGCCACTATTTTGGTGAGGGCAGGCCACTATTTTGTTGAGGGCAGGTCACTATTTTGTTGAGGGCAGGCCACTATTTTGGTGAGGGCAGGCCACTATTTTGTTGAGGGCAGGCCACTATTTTGTTGAGGGCAGGCCACTATTTTGTTAAGGGCAGGCCACTATTTTGTTGAGGGCAGGCCACTATTTTGTTAAGGGCAGGCCACTATTTTGTGGAGGGCAGGCCACTATTTTGTTGAGGTCAGGCCACTATTTTGGTGAGGGCAGGCCACTATTTTGTTGAGGGCAGGCCACTATTTTGTTGAGGGCAGGCCACTATTTTGTTAAGGGCAGGCCACTCTTTTGTGGAGGGCAGGCCACTATTTTATTGAGGGCAGGCCACTATTTTTTTAAGGGCAGGCCACTATTTTTTTAAAGGCAGGCCACTCTTTTTTCAAAGGCAGGCCACTCTTTTTTTGTAGACAGGCCACTCTTTTTTTGTAGACAGGCCACTCTTTTTTTGAAGGCAGGCCACTCTTTTTTTGTAGACAGGCCACTCTTGTTTTAAAGGCAGGCCACTCTTTTTTTGAAGGCAGGCCACTCTTTTTTTGTAGACAGGCCACTCTTGTTTTAAAGGCAGGCCACTCTTGTTTTAAAGGCAGGCCACTCTTATTTTGTAGGCAGGCCACTCTTATTTTGTAGGCAGGCCACTCTTATTTTGTAGGCAGGCCACTCTTTTTTGAAGGCAGGCCACTCTTGTTTTAAAGGCAGGCCACTATTTTGTTAAGGGCAGGCCACTATTTTGTTAAGGACAGGCCACTATTTATTTAAAGTCAGGCCAGTGTTTTGTTGAAGGCAGGCCACTTTAATACTGTTAAAAAGTAGTAGCAAAACAATTTTGATCTGTGGTAGACAGTTTTGGGTATAAGATAATGATTTATTATTATTTTTAATAATAAATTTAGTGTAAGTATGTGGTATATTTACCAAAATATGTGATATTTAATGTTGTTTTTAATAATGAATTAGTATTTTTTGTTAGCCTAATTGGGAATAGTGACAAATTTATGTCCTATTGCTCTACCTATCAGACCAGATAAACTAAATTGCAAATAATATGTGTTAAATGTTGATCTTGTATTATCAGTATGGTATGTTTCAGGGAAATAGTTGTAGCTTATAGCCTGGTTAGTTCAGAAAAATATAGCAGGGGAACCTCTTAACTTTTATTAAGGTTATTAACAATTTACCTGAAAATTACTTAAATGTATATGCATCTGTCATTGGGGTCATGTAGTGAAGTAAACAATTTAAAATATGCCCTACTTTTCAGAATGATCAAGAATGGCTACATTTTATAATTATGCCTTCATGCTTACCATCATTATCTCTGCTTATGGATTTGGATTCTGTCCTACAGTACCCATAACCACCATCAAGTTAACAAAACTGCCATATTGGATTTTCTACTAAGTTACATCTTACAGGTACGGAAGTTTAACATTTTGGTTGTATTTGTCTGGATCGAGTTTGTGTCCACTATGTACATTGCTCAATGTCCAATATGTACATTGCTCAATCAGAAAGGCCCAGAAAAAGTGGTTGTTTTTCTTCCACTACACCCATGTATGTACCCGTAATTTGTAAGAACCACCCTTTGGTTTTATAATGGAATGTTACTAAGTACTGATGACACTTTCAGTGTTTCATCACTTGTGCTTTATTATTATGTATCGGTTCAGAGTGTATTCCCTTTCCCCAGTGGGGTATCCATTCTCACATTAAGAAATTGCAAAAACATGTTGCATGTTCTAGAGCTAGAAAAAGTCAATTTTACAAAAAGTCAATTTTACTATTGAATTAAGATTAAACATTATTGTTTGTATTACCGGTACTTATTTTGCAGTATTGCATGACCAGACTTTCTGCTTCTGTTTTAAAAGAATTGACGCCAGAAACACTCAGCACCGAAAATGATTAACGAAGAAGGGAGTATCTAGTAGGTATAATGTATAATCAATATGACAAGTTGACTTAGTTTTGTACAAGATAACTATTTTGACATATTTGTAGTCTGGGTATATCATTCACAAAGAATAATAAATATTGTATTTTAACAACACTAATGAGGATGCAGTATATACCGGTATATCTTGAATACAACAAAATATACTTTTGTGGCATTGGTAAAGGGATTTATAAACAAAATTTATTTTGTAGTACATCTGGGTGGATAATAACATTGTGACTGCTAATACAATCAACATTACTGTAGAGTTAAAATGTGTCCCGCACTGGATAGATTTCAAAAATGTAGAAATTGTTAATAACACTAATGAGTTTCATCTATTGTTCATGACGGATACTTCAGAACACATTTAAAGTTAATAATTATAAATCCATTTACTCTGTAGTTTTTTAATCATGTCACATGACCGCCAACCATTTATGTCTGGTCACCCCCTTTTTTACTGAGCTATTTCTTTTTGTAAACAATTATTTATTTCACACTGATAATGGTTATCTAACTCTAAAAATGTTTATACAATATAAAATACAAAATATATCCAATAAAATGAGGCAGTACTTTCAGTGCGGTAACTTCTGGTCTTCACATACTTGGATATTATGACGTATTGTTTTTCAGACATGCTTCCCTTTTGCATCACATATGTTAAAATTCATTTAAGTATACAAAAATCGATTAAAACATAATATATATATATATATATATGTATACAATTTGTGTGATAAGGTCTGCATGGCTAACATTGGGATTGCTAACAT
>CH001990.1:1141168-1170983 GCA_000149265.1 Ciona savignyi
TTGCAGATGACCCGGTGGATCGGCAAGGAGTAGATGAGGAGCTGAACCGCAGCATCCTAATGAGCATGTCGTGCATTGCGCAGTGCATCGTACCTCAGCAACATCTGCATCTCATCGCGTCCACTGTTGAGTCGATTTCAACATCAAGATCGTGGCACGCTCGCCACTCTATACTCCCTTATATTCAGGTCTTTGTTTACAACAATCTGTTTTCGCTATCAAGCAACCAAGAATGTATGGAAGCGATTAAGAAAGTCGTACTTAATTTGCTTGAAGACGAGCGGTTAGAGGTGTCCAAAATGGCGTCGGTGACTTTAAGTGGATTACTACAGTGTGGGGCGATTCATATGGACGATGCACTAACTACTCTTGCTTATAAGAAATGCAGGGCAAAGTTGGGCAGGAAATCTCAAACCCAGGATTCCCAGAAATCAATTCTTCGTCGGCACGCAGGAGTGTTGATCCTCAGCGCGTGCGTTCTATCGTCGCCGTACAAAGTACCGGACTGGATGCCGAGTTTGGTTATGAAACTCGCCGACCATTTACACGACCCACAACCCATACAGGGATCCATAAAAGGAACATTGTCCGATTTCCGCAGAACTCACCACGACAACTGGCACGACGATAAGCAAAAGTTCACGAGCGACGAACTAGCAATTCTAACCGATCTATTGGTTTCCCCGTCTTACTATGCTTAATTTGATTTATTTTTTGGTTTTTACCAATTTAATTTATTGGAATTATATTACTGCAAGATGTTAGCGCACCTGTGCCCGCTTTAAATTTTTCGTATCTAGATTTTTATGTATCAATTTCGTGCAAGGTATTATTAAAAAGGGGGTTTTAATTACTGTAAATTAGTTCTAATTGACTGGCGATTTTGCGTTAAAGAAATTCAAACGAAATTAACTGGAACTACTGATTTGCATATATGCACTGTGTTGTAATTGATGATTTGCTGTCTTCCCTTAATCGCATGTTGTTGCTTGTATTTGTTATTAACAAGGAATCCAATAGGTTTTTGCCCATATTTTTATTGAAAGAAATACTGAAAGGACTTAAACTTTGCGTGAATTTTGTAAAAGTTGTACGTTGTTAAGGTAAAGAGGAAAAAAGTTTAGTTTAATTTTTGTTTCCACGATGAAAACACGAAGCATGACCTTTTTTAAAAAATTGAAAAACGGGAAAAAGACGGCAAAACGACAGTTGTTAAATCACGTTTAAAAAACAATCAAATATTTAGTATAGTTATATTTAGACGTGACCGCAAAATCTAAACCTTTAAAAAATAAATAAAATTTGGAAAATAAGTGTTTATATCAAAATTATTGTAAAAAGTTTCCGTTCCAGCGTGGGGAAATAAAGTGAGAGCAAAAATACATAAAACAAAAATGTAGGGACAGGTTCATTTTGGAATAAAGAATAACGCCAAAAGTTGTGCCACCTGTTTTACTTAGCAAGGCTAGGATATTCATGTTTAATACAGTACAAGGGAATTGTCGTTACATTGTGACTACGTCATCTGACGATTTCCGGTGTGATAACGCCATCTTTGTTCCCCTATTTGTAAGAATAAACTTAAATTTGCTATCCTACTTAAATTATAGAAGCACACGTTTAACTAATGTCAGTTTTACCATCATGTATGGATTATGTGGTTACACCTTTGTCAAACAATGCAACGGCTGGTTGGTACATCAAGCATATAAGTGATTTGGTACAGCATCGGACCCTCACACAAAAGGTCAAACCGACGGAAAAATAGTTTGGTATATATCCTTACTTATGGGTCAATGCAAACAGTTTATACGACTCTTGCTTGCATACTTTCAGTCAAGGTTTTAATTTTATTCATATTGATACAAAGATTTCAATCGCATATTTTAATTCAATTAATATTAGGTTCAACGGCCATCTTCACCCATTTTCCGTTATACCGTGTCTATTCACCCCCGTAAAAATGGTATCCCCGTAAAAACCGATGGTATCCCCGTAAATGGTATCCCCGTTAAAAATGGATCCCTCGTAAACAACCTGATAAATGGTATCCTGGCCTTAAACGCAAACGCTATCCCCGTAAAAACCAATGGTATACCCTTAAAAAACGTATCCCCGTAAAAACCAATGGGTGCTATTGTCAGCTGACCAACCTTTAAAGGTTTGAACCTTCCACCCTTCGGCTGAAGGACTTCGAGACGCTCGCTTATGATTAAAGAAAACATTTTTTGCAAATGCTATCGCAGTCGTTCGTCTTGCGCCGATTCAAGAATTTCACCTCTAACGGCACAGTACGAATGCCCCCGTCTGTCCCTCTTAATCATTACCTCGCGCTCCGAAAACCAACAAAATAAAACCGAGGTCAAATTTTTTTATTCCATGCACCATTATCCAGGCTCGAGAGCCTGCTTTGAACACTATATATTTTTTAAAAAACAAAATAAGTTAATAAAACTAAACTAACTCACTGTAATAAGCTTCAACAATGAAGTAATGTGACAATTACCCGCATTTTAACTCACTAATTGTCAAACCACGTCAATAACATTAGTGTTTTATCATTTTTCAAAGAATGTAAAGCAAGCGTATAATATTTTATTGCAGCAGCCTTTAAAACTACGTCGCCAGCAGTTATTTTAAATGCAATAATTTTGTTAAAACTTATCAAAATTAAAAGACCAATTAAAATGTTAGCAGAATATAAACTTGATTTTGATTTTTATGTTTAATCTATTTTTGACTAAAAATTGAATTTAAAACAATGCGATATACGGATAAGCATAACTAAAAGCGTTTTATAGCGAGTTAAGTGCAAAGCCTTGGGGTATAAGAAAGTTAGCAATCTACTGTAGCTCATAATTTCAGTGTAAACTTCTATAGCAAAGCGTAAATGTGGTTATATATTAAAAGCGCCAAAATAACGTGTTTTTTAGCTTAAAACGGCACATCAGCAAGCTGAGCTAAAGAAGCGGTACGACCAGCAGTCTACAAAGCAAGAGGTTCAGACTAAAACAACAAGCTGCTGAGAAGCGAGCTTTCTAAGTCGCCCTCGGGCGCCACAGAACCGCTGTCGAGGTTTTCGCTTGGGGGCGCCAACACTTCTTGTTCCTCCAGTATCGGTTGACAAACTTCACCTGAGTACAGTCGTGTGGTCAAATGCTTTACGCGACCGATACATATACCGACTACCATACAAAAACGGTCCAAGTGACGAGTTCATCATGGGTTCCAAACTTGGCTCGGTAAAGAAAAATCGGCTAAGTTAAAAAAAAAGTCAAACTTCCCCTGGAAATGTTCAGTGTTTAATATTACTCCGATTGATTAGCTTGGTAACTTATTGCGTCACCTCTCAGCTAAAAGGTTGCAGCTTCGAAACTGGTTCCTAGCTAGTGGGTTGTGTCCTTGGGCAAGGCACTTACGAATATTTCCTGAACCCAGCGGATTAATGGGTTCTACCAAATTAACGGGACGTCTCAAAACACACTGCAAAAGCTTTAGTAACTTGATGGTGGGCGCGTAAAACAACGCAAGGACATTCTATTTTTCCACATGTTCCCTATAGTGACAGTCTATGTCGCTCAAATAGAGGTTTACAGTACATGCACAAATACACAGATGGATAGTAATAGTTTACCTGTAACGTCCGAACTAAGCATAATCGTGAAGACCAGCCATTCGATTTCAAAATTCGAGTTGTCTGAATTACCACTGACTGCCTGAGTGACTGTGGATAAAACGAATAATTAAAATTATAATTCAAGTAAAAAAGATTAATTAACTTGATTCGCTTATACAGAACTAAGGCCTAACAGATTGAAGCTCTACAAATTGTGTTTGTATAGGGTGAATGTTCGTTCTGATCTTCACTCTTATTAATAGTTTAGTTATTAATGTATGTTACTGCACCGCTGCAGTAGTTTTATGCCTTCACCACTTATTTAAATCCCACAAACAACCATAACTAAACGCATCTCCTACCAAGCTACCATAACCAATCTTCAACAGACACTTTTTCCCTTTTCCCGCTTTCTTTTAGTTTAACTCGTTATAAATATCATATATGTCGGAACTTACGTAGGTCGAGTTGTCCTTTTATCATGTTTTCCAGGATACTAGATTGGATTTCCCCACACTGATCCAAATGTTGAATGGCTGTATATAGAATGTTAGTCGGTGTTTTTGTAACAGTGTAATTTCTTCGTTATGCCTCTGATTATTAGCGTGCGCCTTGCTAAGTACGATCGTATGTACGATGAAAAGGCGTGAACACGTGATACCACTGATTTATAGTTCATGCCGAAATAAGAAGCAAGGCGCTCGCTAATAAGCAGATGGACAACGAAGGAATTACACTGTTACATTTTTACCGGGCTAATGGGATAGACAAAAAGCTCGTTTTATTGTGTAGGATTCTTTGTATTTATTAGTCGCGTCAACCATGTGTGTACATATCCATTTAGTTAGAAACCTAAAATTGAGCAGTTTTAAGGGGCGTTAAAACACGGGCAATCGTCAGATCACTTCGCGCTCATCGTCGGGTTACCGGAGCTATTGCTGTGTGTTATGTATGATTCACACTTCTTTCAATTCAGTAGAACCCAACAGTGCACTGGGTTCAGGCAATGTCCGTAAAGTGACTTGCCCAAGGACACAGCCTACAACCCAACGACTGGTTTTAATTGAATTACTGACCGGCCATCTGCAAATCAAAGACGCCCTTAGCACTTGCTTTATACGACCGGAGGTTATATAAATTATTTTTATGTTATAGACCAGGGGTCGGCAACCTTTCGCACTTAAAGAGCCATTTTAACCGATATTCTATAAAATAAAATAAAGAAACGCTAAACTAATAATATTTTTGCAATAAAAGAAAAACAACACTGTGTGAAATAAAGACGCGTGTGTTCTTCTGTTTGTTTTACTTATGCATGAGTATTTAACTTATTAAACGCTCGCTACAGTAGCAATAAAATCAATAACAGTTTAGAAGGATAAACGGGACGCAGGTTGCCGATCCCGGAGTTAGGTAATATTGTTCTAACCTGTTCGAAATTTCTGGAGTTGAGTTTCAATCCAAGTTTTTGTGTTCGCGGTGGATTGGACGCCTGTTGGAAAAATGAAAAGTTTAAAAATGGCGTCATAAATTTCGTCTTGGCAGCAACGCCTCCGATTTTTACCAGGTGAATTCAGATAAATAGTTGGCTCCGTTGCTAGAAAAAAAACTAATTTTTGTTCAAGTAATTTTGTTCATCAAATTATGCTAATGACAACCGATTTATTATTAAAAATTGGGCAAAATTATTACTGTACGAAACGATTAAGTTGTTGCAGATAGGCTGACACGAATAAAGCGAAACCAGTCTATGCATTCATAAGACATATTTCACAATGACAGTACCCATGATGGGCTCGTCACTGGGACCGCTTTTGTACAGAGGTCGGTATATATATCGGTGGCGTTAAGCAATCGGCCACACAAACGTACAAATAATATTCCTCTTTTTTATACGGTTGTGTGGCCGAAGGGTTAACGCGACCGGTACATATACCGACTCACATAAAAAACGGTCTTAGCAACCTGTTATGGGTTCGAAACTAAGTTCGTTAAAAAAATTCCTTATTATTAAAGTTAATTATATTTTGTCGGCCTCCCAAGTGAATACACAATAATCTTTAAAGAACTTACTCTTAAAGATGGTTTGAGTAAACTCCATTTTCATTTCCCTCCATTCCGCTTGCTGCGTGGCGACGCAATCGGCCATTGCTGAAAAGCGTTTAAACCATTATGATACAGTCAATAGGAAATATTGTAGCTACAACAAATTTTTGGGTTCGAATGGTGTATGTAGATTCAGGTCCTACAGACACTATGCATAAGGGATAAATATTTTTGTTTTCTTTTTCACGACACATGAAGGCAATTTAAAGATTTGGTATCAATACACCTTAATAAAGTTCAGTTAACCATGTTATTAAGAATAAGTTGGTATTTAAAAGATTACAATATGTATAGCTGTGGTGAGCTTACATTAAATAACGGTGGAAATTATTCAACGAATATACTTTGGGAAAGTCTGTAGGACGTAATTTCATGTTACTTCATATTTGTTTGTCAGTGCAAAACCATGTAACTAATATAAAATAATTTGGAATTTACCGGTCACATATTCCTTGACAATGTCCAGGAAAATGTCCATGTCGAAGCCGGTGGGTGGAGTTTTCAACACTGGAAAGTAAAACATAAATAATGGTAAGGTCGTGTGGCCGAATGGTTAACGCGACCGATACATATACCGACTATATAAAACAAAAACGACCCTATAGGATCGAATCTTAGCCTGGTAAAAAAATCAAGGTTGTGTGGCCGAAGGGTTTAATAAGTATATACAGAGCAGCGGTGTGGTCGAATTGTTAGGACGGTATTTTGTTATGTAAAAACGGACCTTTATGAAACCATCACGGTTTCGAAACTTGCCACTGTCACGCAAAAATACGTAAAAATAACATTATAGAAAACAAAACCGGCCCGTTAGTAGTAAAGTGTAGACAAAAGGAAGAATATTAAGTTCAAGAAAACCTGTGTAAAACCAATGCGGCAACTAAATTATGGGTATCCGACAATAACCGCGGGTAATTATGTCGACAATGATTATTTGTCACACCAGCGTGTCAGTTGTGTGCTTGGGAAAGGCATTTAGTACATATTGCCTGAACCCATTGGATAGATTGATTCTACCTAATTGTAGGAACGTGTGAATTATACACAACACACTGCAATAGCTCCGTTAACCCGACGATGGGCGCGAGGTGATCTGACGATTGCCCGTGTGTTAACCTCCTTGGTTTCCCATTAACGGAAATAAACATGAATATCTTATTACATGTCGTCCTAGCATCCTTATATCAAGCCATACCTTCGTCTACAATTCTAAATATGGACATTCCCCAGTTCATTTCATTGGTGTCGCTGATTTCAATATCTGTGAGGTAACATTGTGTTATGGTAAGGTATTATGAACGTTATATATATGATGATTAAAATGCCGGACATGTGGTCGTCAACTTTTCTGCCGACGTCAACTTTTCTACCGATTTAGCTATGGGGCGCCGTTTGTAAAAATTTAATTTGTTAAGCGATTTATTAAGCGTTTGGAAAAATTGAATTTCCGATTTAGCTAAATCGTCAAAAAAAGTGACGATTTAGCTAAATCGCTTAATAAATTTATTTTTTACAAACGGCGGCCGATTAAAAACAACTAGAATTCGTTCATACCTATCACACTTTTGAGTGTCGTTACCAGTTCGTCTTGTTTTGAAGCCCATTGTGCAGGAATAATGGATTCTGTCGATGAAAACGTGTTTTAGGGCAAATCCATACCAATAACAATACTAGGGGTAGGTCCAGGGTCATGTTGGGTTATTTATTACATATATATCCGCTGTGTTCTGGCAATGTCCACTAAGTGCCTAAGGAAACCACCGACTAGCTAGCGACCAGTTTCAAACCTACAACCCTTCGATGGAAACGCAACGCACTAATCCACCTAGCTAATCGAACGAACGAACGATAGATCGGTAGAAGCAGAACTCACGAATATGTCTAGTTATGACAGCTGTGCTCATGAGACAACGTGTTACCGGGTATCCTGTCGAATCATCGGCGATACTTGCACCTGGTATGACGTCATAATGTGAATTGTTAGGTTATAACAAACATGAGAAAGGCTAGGTGGGTCGGAACTACTGATAGAGAAAAAGATAAAACAAAGAAAACACAGAAATTAATACTATCCATAACCCACATTTGAACAAATAGAAAACTTTGTTTTTTAAATGAGTTTAGAAATTAAATTATAGCTATACCTTTTTTTCTAACTGGATTAAAATTAGAATTACTAAATTCACATAAAAACTTGAAAATTGAATTAAATTCCAAATTAAAAAGAAATGTAATAAAAATCAAATTCACAATTATTTAGTGTCCAAGTCTGGCCTAGGCTTTCATTTTAAAAGTTAAAAATTTAAACAAATTTTATAAAAATTAGACACATTTTTTTAAAATAAACACATTTTTTCGACCTTCGAATCAAAAAGTTAAAAAAATTAAACAGACGTTTTACAAAATAAAACTTACATTCGGCAACAGTTTCCTTAATGTGGGGAATGAGGTTGCCCATCTGTTCTCTTCCTTTAGTGGTTTCGCATGATGGCAGGCAAAGACCTGGGATAGGATAGGAGGATAGGATATTCATGTTTATCCCCGTGAATGGGAATACACAAGGGGGTTAACACACGGGCAATCGTCAGATCACCTCGCGCCCATCGTCGGGTTACCGGAGCTATTGCAGTGTGTTGTATATGATAGACATGTTCCTTCAATTTGGTAGAACCCATTAATCCGCTAGGTTCAGGCAATGTCCGTAAACTGCGTAAACAGTTTAAGAACCCCTGGGTTAGAGCGTCCGATACATAAAACGACTTCTATTCAAAATGGTCGTAGTAACGAGACCATCGTAGGTTTAAAACTTGTCTTAGGAAAAACCAAGATTTATGGTAAAAGCGAACGGTTGTTTGGCCGAATGGTTAGCGCGACCGATTCGTACACAGGATTTTATCTAAATAAATACGGTCTTCGGGATGGGCCGATAACGGGATAGACACCTATAGCCCGATAATAAAATATGAGATAAATTGTTTTTTTCGGTCGCCAAAATTAACAGAAATAGTTAAACATTTGATGACATTTTGATGAAACATTTGAAAGCGTTTACTACCCTCTGGTTAAATATCGGGTCTTATTTTTTACAAATTTTCGGCAAATCACAATGTTACAAAAAGGTGTTAAATCAATAAAGCATGTTTTAAGGTTTAATAAAAACTTAATTCGACATTCAAGCAGTTAAAGTTAGACATACAATAAATATGTATCGCAAGCATGTTACGGCAGTATATTTTATTTTGGGGGACGGGCCAAATTTCAAACTCATTATCGGCTTGTCACCAACACTGTTTTTTATATTGAATTTAAAATTTCTATCGGTTGCTTTTATCCATTCGGCCACACAACCGTACGATGTTACGGTGGTATGACCGAATGGTTAGCGCCATACAAATAAATACAGAAAAACGTTATTGGTGATGACCCGATCATGGGATCAAAATTTACCCCAGGATTCGCTTTGCGCTTTACCAGTCTCGTGATCAAACGGTTCAATGTAAGAAATTAGAAGAAAATGTTTTTACCTCCTCGTTGGGCAACAGTTTGCAGTCCTGCAAAATCAGCACCAAGCCAATTTTCAAATACGGTGCGTGCGGTAGAGTATCCGATAATTTTACCTGGATGAAAATATTTAAAATGAGAGAGATGAATTTAATATATAGATGGATGTGTCATTTGAATCCTGGGGAGGGTAAATGCAGGATTTATTTACTGTTAACGTCTAACAAATCGCGCCAAGGGTCCAGCTGTCGAAGCTATTGCATATGATGGGGACTTCTGTGTGTGGTCCAACCTAATAATTCACTGGGATCGGGTAATGTTCTCTAAGTGCCCTGACTAAGGACACAGCCGTCTAGCTCGCGACCAGTTTTGATCCTGCAACCTTTCAGCTGAAATGCGACGCACTAACCAACCAACACATTGATTGCTTTGCACACCTTATGTCAAATGCAGGACACGCGTGGCGAATGTCACTAACTAATTTAAGCTCATAGCAAACATCCCAGCAGATTAATGGATTCTACCAAACTTAAGGAATGTGTGAATTGAATCATACAATGCCCACTGCAATTACTACGATAAATTGTTTTAATTTAATTTTTTCCCATGTCGTATAACTTTCGCTTTGCCGTTCTCGCAATCCCTTGTAGTATTAGTGGTTTTTATTTAATTATTATTTTTAAAGGAGATTTTTTTTAATTTTCGATCTTTTTTTACAGTTAAAATCCGAATTATGATGGTTCACATTAAGCATAACTAATCAGGTGTTATAAGCTTACATCAAATCACACAGAACACGAAAAAATTACAATAAAATTAAACTTACCGTAGCCAGCAAATTTATCACCTGCCTCTACCCACCCTGCTACAAGCAGAGCACACAAAATATGAACAGTTTTCATCGGTTCAATTTTACTTCACTCTATATAAATACCAACTTAAAAAAGTATGAACTCAATACAGACTTTAAAATGCGGCAACTACAAAAACTGAACATTTTTTTTATGGATTAGCCTTTCAGTCGAAGGGTCGCAGGTTCGAAACTGGTCGCTAGCTCGTCGGCTATGTCCTTGGGCAAGACACTTAAAAGAATTTGCCCGAACAAGGTGATCTGACGGTTGCCTGGGTGTTAACGCTTATTGCGTTTTAGCAGGATTAAATATAAAAAAATCCTATTCTAAACTACTATATGCTATTGCTAATGAAAATTGCGTTCTTAAACAACTGATATATTAGACCTATATATACATAAGTTATATTTTAGCAATTTAATTCTAAAAGTTTCGCAAAATTTCGCAAAATAATAATTAAAGTTAAATAAAATAACTTAACTCTGCGACCCTTAACTTAATAGTCACATATACGATTTGCGACAACATAATTCATCCAGTCATGGATTTTTTTAAAATAACAGCGCATTTTAAAATAGACTTTTTATGCCCCCTTCATGTTACCCATAAACAGACATACAGCTACTGCATCGTTAGAATTTTAAAACAAGAATGTACCAGTTTCCTACACGCTATAACCTTAATAGCCCCTTTATTCCAGATTTAGAAATGTTAGAAAAAAAGGTCTTTTAATGTTGTAATGTTGATATAAATGGCTAGTCGTTGCTTAGACGTTTCTTGAAAGTTATAACGTTATTTCTATTTTTACAGGCGTCCTGGAGAATAATCACCTGTCGCTACGCGTCGCGTTTCGTCTGGTTGAAATTACGTCTCGGTTTCGAAGCAGTGACGTCATAATCTCGATTGTGAGGAAGAAATAAGGACGGCGGCTCTGTCTCGCTGAGTGTTAATTAACATTTCGGAAATTAATTGATTGATTGGGGATAATGAATGTGTGAAAGTGACTTTGGAAAAATGTTGTTTTAGTCGCCTTGTTCTAGATGTTATCTCGCAATTAAACTGGAAAAGCGTGTCATATCGTGTAAAACACGGCTGTGGTATGATATATAAATAACTATGTTGAATGTTATGTTAATGATTCACAATAGCAGTCGTGGTCTTCAAAAAGGTTGGATATTTATAGGATATTTATGTTTATTACTGTGAATGGGAAAACAAAAGGAGGTTAACACATGGGCAATCATCAGATTACCTCGTGCCCACCGTCGGGCTAACAGAGCTATTGCAGTGTGTTGTGTATAAATAAGAATTTGGTAGAACCCATCATTCCACTAGTTTCAGACAATGTCCGACAAACTTGACATGAAAGTGGAATCGAAAAGCAACAAATAAGTACGGGTTTTCCGCCGAATGGTTAACGCGACCTATACATATACCAAATACGAAGTAACGACCCAACATCGTTTTCATAAAACGTATATCTATACCATACTCATATCCTATATTTGATACAAATATATTCTCATAGCGCACTTAGTGAGCTAATAACAGTCTATTTGTGAAAATTTAATGAGTTTGTTTTAATTTGTTTTGAAAATTATTTCGAATAGGCTGTGTATGCTCAATGCCTTTGCCCGGGGGGAAAACTTATTCGTCATAGCTTGTATACATTGATTTTATCCACACAATCTAGCGAACCAGTAATTAAACCCTGGCAGCATTTTACTTTCAGTTATTGTTTTAGAGGTGATCTGACGATTGCCCGTGTGTTAACCCCCCTGGGTTTTCCCCATCTTCCCAACAGATAAGATGAATATCCTATCCTATCGTGTAAATGCTGTTGTTTATTATTTTAAATAAACAACAGCCGTACTGCTTATTTTTGTGATCTTATATCTATATCGCACATGCCTTATCAAGATTAGTACTGACATTTATCACCTGTCTCTAAAAATAGAAACAGCATCAGTTTGAAATCAGGATTTATGCATGTTAACCACATTGGCAAAAGTGTTACCACATTAAGTTTAGATAAAGGTTTATCGGGTGTTTCTAGCAAGCTATATGAATATCATATTTCTGGACTAAATATAGTTTAGAAAGGTCAAAGTTTAAAGTGTACATGCCAGAAAAACAAAAACAGAACCCCAAGCTATCTGCACGACTATTAAGATAAAATCAACCAGTCGAAAGGTAGTAGTTTGGTGCAAATATAATGTACTTCTAGTTTAGTGCAATTATAATTTAGTATATATATAGATAGATAGTTTAATGCAAAATATAGTGTTGTTAAAAGTTTGGTTTTAAAATATAGTGTAGAATATATAGCTTGATGGAAGTAGAGTGTAGTATATAGCTTGACGCAAATGTATCACGCAACATTGACCTATATAGATTTTAATCAATGTAAAATGTTGGCACGGGTACAGTTTATTACGCTGATTTCCTTGTACTTGAACAGCGAAAACAATTTTAAATATTTTAATTCTATTTTCAAAAACACAAGTACTTTGGTTTAAATACAGGTTACACTTCTGGATTGTTATGCAGAAGAAAGAAATGCATTACTAGAT
This sequence comes from Ciona savignyi, assembly GCA_000149265.1. Classification (NCBI taxonomy): domain Eukaryota; kingdom Metazoa; phylum Chordata; class Ascidiacea; order Phlebobranchia; family Cionidae; genus Ciona; species Ciona savignyi. The sequence continues at coordinate 1,153,816 of CH001990.1, forward strand.
TTGCAAGACAACGTGTAATCTACGATTTTATTAAAAATTTAATCGCTTGAGGTGAAAGATCAATCAAATAGATTAGATTAATCCGGTTGTATCGCTATGATAAACTTCGTCTACACAGTTTAAAGCATTTTAAAGCATCTTTTACTATTTCATTTAAATATTATATAGAGTTAAAAGATAGTCTGGGCGAAAACATAAAACCAGAATTTTAATCTTAATTAACGAAAATACTTGATATTTTTGAACGGCAAGTTTGCTAACTGATCAAAATACCGATTGCTTACTGATATTTACGGAATATTACTAAATAAAAATGGAATAATATCTTTAAAAACGTTTTGTTACGATTGAAAAATGTGACGAAGTAACTAGTGTAATGTTGTATTTACTGATTATGCTCTTTTGAATTACAATTATTAAAGCCCGGTTTAGGGGTTGTTATTGTTAGTTTATTTTGGGGTCAGGAGGTGCATAATTTTGCAAACCTAAACCGGATAAATAGTTTTTAAGTACCATGGGTGCATTTTAAAAAACAACATTCTTGTCTTAGTCCATAATTCGCCTCAACAAATTCCATCTTATTAAACCATGCAAGCAAAATTGTTCGTGAATTTTACTTAATTTATATTTTCTAAGAAATTTGCCTTGATTGGAATTTGTGGTTAACCGACTCAGGCTTATCTACTAGCTTATCGTGTTTTCAATAATCCCAGCCTTGGGCTGTGATACGTTGCATGATGTTCAATCAATGTAATTTGGTTGCGTTAATTGTTCAGCGAAGTACAATTTCTACGTCCGTACTTACGTGCTGGTTATTGTTTTCAGTTCGTTTGTTTATAACATGCCCTGTAGCTTTGCAAATGCCTGAATGTTATAATAATTATGCTGTTGTCAAGCATACGCCGCGTCAACAACGTATACAGGATAGGGTACGATAACTGTTAGTTTTATTCACCAAAATGAGGTAGGACAGTACTTGGATTATATTATCAAAATGAACGCTTATTTTGCATATCATAATATCGGCAATGCAAGTCAAATTGCCGCATTTTTTACCGAGTAAAAGTTTCAAAGTCATTATGGCTGGATTAGACAGGATATTCATGTCTATCCCTGTGAATAGGATAATGCAAGGGTTAACACACGGGCAATCGTCAGATCACCTCGCGCCCACCGTCGCGTTATCAGAGCTATTGTAGTGCGTTGTGTATGATTAAGACGTTTCTTCAATTTTGCGGAACCCAACATAATCATTACTATAACTGTTTTTGTATCATCACCAATACTGGTTTTTTATAGAAAAATAAGGATGTGTTGAAAATGTAAAGCAAAACGGAACAAATATTCGTGTTTTATATCAGAAATATTATCCTTATTAGTATTTGTACGCTATAAACTGTTGAAAAAAAATTGTCAGGAAGGGATCATATTCATGATAGCAAACAAATTCGTCAAAAAAATTTAAAAATGCGTGTATCTTATTATGCCCGCCTACAATTATTATTTAAAGGTAAAAATACGTAAATTGCCTTTTAGCAAACGATATGAAGGACAACAATTCAAATACAATGTTTATATTGTTGATTAGGATATAGGATATTCATGTTTATCCCCGTGAATGGGAAAACCAAGGGGGTTAACAAATAGGCAATCGTCAGATCGCCGTATATACGACCGTAAGAATCCAATCCCCCATTACATTGCTGGTTTTCCTTTCGCGTGGTCGAGATTATCTGTAAAACTCCTACGTTTATTTTACTGGGAAACTCAGCCCAATGATGGACTGATACCTTAAACCGTTTTTTACATGAGTAGCTATATACATTGGTCGCGTTACCCATTCGGCCCCTTACCGCGCACTTTTCTTCGAGACTTAGTGTAATTTTTGTTTTATAAACAATTATTTATTTTTTTAGCAGTCACGTCTAATTTTACCGAATTTTAATAATTTATTGCTTTTTTTAGACGTGTTCTAACGACTGTCGTTTTGCCGCTTTTTCCCGTTTTCCATTTTTTTTTCAATAGTCCTGATTTATGTTTTCATCGTGGAAACAAAAAATAAACGACACGACTACAACTTTATTGATTACACTATATTGTGGCTTTTGAAAACAAAACAAACAAAATGTTACGTGCGTGCGTAGTTTTCTTCTTTTATATGGTCATGTGGCCAAAATGATTAACGCGACCGATTACCAATTCCATATAAAAAAACGAACTGAGTGACATGCATATCATGGGTTCGAAACTGTGCCCGGTAAGAAAATGAAAAAAAGATTTTTTTAAAACATATTAAAAACATATTAAAAAAGTATTAAAACATGAAATTTGTTCTTGTAGGTATATCCAAAATAGAGTGAGCGTAAACTTGGCACATTAAGTTTCCAAATTAAAACACGGAGGTTTTATTAATACACACTTGCTCGCCCGTCGTATCAAACCATATAATTATGCGGCCGGATGTATAAGTTCGTAGGAATGTTCATTTTAATGTTATATCTTGGTCTAAGGCGAAAATGGCAGTTGTATAATTCCGGGTAACGCAATTTACAGCAATAAAGACGAGATTCGCGCGACGACTTTACACCGTATTTACTTAGCAATTAACGCAATTACGACGGAGGGGGTGGTGTGTATGATTGGCTTAAAATAGTTGACGATGGCCGGCGATCGTAAAAGCGTTCCGCGGTGACAAATCCACACACGACGGCCACCTATTTACCGGTGATATACCATTTTGTGTTGAATGACGTTGCTTCGAGCTATTACGCCGAGAGGTTTTCAATCGTTAAGTTGTATGTTCTTCTGCGGGTTGTGAATCAGGCAGTTCCACGCAGAGCATTATATCTACGAGTCTTGTCACGTATCTTGATTAGTTAGTTAATTTTCTGCCATTGTATTAAAAAGGAACAGCACAGCTATTTCAAAATTACAGGATAAAACTTTAGTAGTTAATTCTACCCTTAATTCTTTTAAAGGGATCTTGGCTAGTTAAGTTTATTTTTGGCTTCTTTTTTTACATTAAAGAAAATATTACAGCTATTAAAGAATTAGGCAGCGGATAAAACCACAAAACTACTGTGGTTAAATATTGTTTAGTTTCTTGTAAAGGTATCTTTACTATAGTTTAGTTAAGTTTATTTTTTTTTCTTCCTTACATTAATAAAGAATAACACAGTTATTAAAAAGATGGCAGGCGGATAAAACAGCAAAACTAGTGTAGTTTAAACACGCCAGTGAATATACAAGGTATAACTGGCGAAAAATGACGTGGTGGGTAAATCTAATCTATTGATGCACTTTAAAACGTAGTAATGTTTTATAAGAAATGTAAAGCGACGATACTTAATGTTTTTCTAATTGTAATTTCTACAGATATTGTGTTATATAATATAGAGGGACAAAGAATACTGCCGGACTGTCTACAGCACAGGGATATCAAAATGGCGATGTCAAAATGTTGTTTCTTTTTATTATTACTTCTCGTGCTTGCTGCTTTGGGTGGCGGGATAGGGATTGTAATATGGGTCATGAACAAGAAAGCAACCGCTGAAAACGCTGAAGCTGACGCATCAATTTCATCCAGCGAAACGCTGACTGCCGAACATACTGTAGTTGGTGGTTCGAGAGCCGAATGTGAATTATGGATCCAAAACCCGACCACGATGAGATTTGCAGGGGTGATAGGTCGAAGTAGGATTGCTACACGGGTTAGTATGCTAGAACGGAGCAACCAAGTTATCACACGGAACGCTCACTGGCTGACTGGAAACCCCGCTACAGACGCGAAGGCTCTGAGAGGTATTCGGATCGAAGCATGCGAAGGGAAGATACCGACTGTTGTGTTCCGAATCCGCCCAACTGAAGGACTACAGCTCCACCACGGCCTTACAACCTGGGAATACTACAGACCGGCATCACCAGTTTCAACTTGGGCGGAGTACGACGTGAAGATAAATTCGTACCTGAGAATTCTGTCCCCGATTCCCGCAGTGGTCGTTTTGGAGCCCGATCTCCTAATGTTCACATTTGACTCCACTAACCAGCAGTATAGATGGAGGAATTCGCAATATGAAGAACAGTTTTTGAAAAGAGCAAGAAAAGTGATCGTGTAAGTTTTATACTCCCGGTTTGTAATGTGTATTATATATTTGTCGGTGGATAGGATATACATGTTTATTCTCGTGAATGGAAAAACCAAGGCAGTTAACACACGGGCAATCGTCAGATCACCTCGCGCCCATCGTCGTGTTACCGGAGCTATTGCAGTTTGTTGTGTATGATTAAGACGTTCCTTTTATTTGTTAGAACCCATTATTCCACTCGATTTAGTGTTCGTTATGTCCGAACATAACCTACAAGATAGCGACCAGTTTCAATTTGGAAAAATATAAAGTGTCATGTTAAATCTTATCTTATTATATCTTTAAGTACAATCAACTAAGCCGTGGTTATTCGAAAAATACACATTTGCTAACAGCAAACTAAGTAAGCTGTAACACAAATGCAAATTGCTCTTGTGGTATTTATGGTTGCGAAAATATTTAAATTAAGGTCATGCACAATGTACTTTATAGGCCTCACTTTAACTGGTATATTTGCAGCCGAATGAGCCAAGCTTGGGTGTATGTGGATGCAGGTAATGCCGGGTACCTTGGAAGCAGTATGGCCAATATGGACCAGATGGCTACGTCTCTGTTGCGTCTACCAGGATTAAGAGGCAAGTTATGCTTTTTTACCGGGCTTAATTTCGAACGCACAATGGGTTCGTTGCTAAGACCGTTTTTGTATGTCAGTCCGTAAATGTATCGGTCGCGTTAACCATTCGGCCACACGACCGTAAGAGGCAAGTTATGTTCTATTACAATATGAAAAAAAAACAAAAAGAAGGTTAACACACGGGTAATCGTCAAATCACCTCGCGTCCACCGTCGTTACTGGAGCTATTGTAGTGAGTTATATATATATTTGAGACATTCCTTTGATTTGATAGAACCCATTATTCCACTGAGTTCAGACATTGTCCGTTAAGCGCCTTGCTGAAACATAACCAGCTGGTAAGCGACAATCATCTCAGCTACAAGGCGACGCACTAACCACCAATTTAACCTTAATCATCGAGTTATTCGGCCGGAAATTATTTATAAATACAATTTTAATTGTAAAAGTGTAACTTCGTAAAAAATTGACTACAAGCTATGCGAATAACTGACACATCATATAGCCTACATAGTTTGCTAGTTATTTGCCTAAGTAAGTGGGTCGCAACATGCGGCTCTTTCATTCTTCTGATACGGTTTATTAATTTTATTACTACTGTAGCGAGTTAACACCTATGCTTAAGTGTAACAAACTGAAGAACAGTCGCGTCTTTATCTCAAACAGTATTGTTTTCCTTTTATTGTGCAAATATTATTAGTTTTGCGTCTCCCAGTGATTTTTATTTTGTGGAATATCGTTTAAAATGGCGCAAAAGGTTACCGACCCCTGGCCAAACTAGTAGAGTATACGATTTCAATATAAGTTAACAGCGATAACCGTATAGTATAGAATATATGTCAAATGCACGTTGAGATTTTAAAAGTTGATAAAAGCGATTTACAGGATTTAAACAAGTTTGTGGTATTTTATAAATCTTTACTTTTTAAATCTAAATAAAAGAGACCACGCCTTATTTGTGCGAATCCACTAATTATGATGCTATTTATTACCTCATAATAAAGATAATTACGTCACTGTAAAATCGTTTGTTTATGTTATAAAGTGTCAGAATGTTTATTCCAGCGTCATTTAGACCCCATTGAGACGGACTGTACCACGATATGCTAATGAGGTATTATCGGCTTTCGTGTTTTAACCTCGACGTGTCTCGAACTACAAACAAAGACCTTGTATTGTGACGTATGTGCTGGGAACCTGTCGCTTTCGAACGCAATGTTTATGACGTGACAATGTGACCTTTTTGCACGAAATAATAGACAACTTAAAATTCGGTCAGACAGTGCAGTAAACAATAAATAATCCACCAGATTAAACATCGTAATTATGCTTGGTCCATAAATATACCGGATTAGGTTAAAATTTTTATTAATTTTTAAAAATTAGGGAAATTTCTGAAAGAACCGAAAAATAATTACATGTTTACCTTTTAAAAACGGTTAACTATTTAATGTCTTTTCCATAGACTTTTTATTTTACCCTTAAAAGGGAATAAAGTCATTTCAAAATAAACCGAAAATTACATACGAACAATTGAAGTTTATTTTTAAAAAATAATTAGTAAGCAGTGTTATCTTGCACTTTAACCAAAAATGAAGCCATTCGTTTTATGATCGCGTGGTTAAAATTTTGTTGTTATCTAACAATTTTCTTTAAATAAAGTTTGTGGCAATTTCGTACAAAAATATGTCCATTCAAGTTTAGCTTGGTTAATTGAAAAATTACCCCATTATTGCTTTCTTAATCTGTAGTAGTTTAATTTAGTTTATTTTTTCATAAAGAACACGCAAAAAATAAGCAAAGAAAAAAAGTCAGCAAAAATTCAGTCTAAAACACGTATATAATTAATAAAATTATTTATATAATATAGGTACAGCCCGACATTTTCGTGCAACATTATAAATAAAGATTATTAACTCCGGAATATACAGCTACCGTAAAACCCCTTATTTTAACGCCACCTGTAATAAAACGCCATCATAGACCAGTGTGCCGCAAGACAATGCTAGGTGTGCCACGGGAAAATAATATTTTTTAAACACAGCTTTTACCGAATAAAAAGGATTTAAGTTTTTGCAAATTTTAATAATACAGCCATCAGACACTTTGCTAATATAATATCAAATACATAGCTTGTCAGAAGTTATCCAATTTTACAATATTGACTGCAATGTGCCGTCAAATTAAGTTTCTAAATGTGCTTTGAGTAAAAAAAGTTTGGTAGCACAGTTATAAAGTAAGGTTGAAAAATGGCGCGTTATGGCGCTCAAATAGAGGTATGACGAGAATTTGCTTCAAGTAACGCCCATTGTATTTACTTTTGACATCCGAGAAATGGATTAAGAATTTAATCCGGAAAACGATGTATTTAAGCCAACACGCTTTCGTGTTAACGTGTGCGAAATTTGTTGCATGCTGGGTTTGCTGATCAGACAGGAACAGTACACAAATAAGCATGTTAGAGAAGACAATTCTTCGCTTCTTTAATATCCCATACGAGCTGACTGAATAAATATGAAAAGTAAACGAAGTCATATGTCTTAAGTTGTTTGTCCAATTTTCCCCTAAACCAGATTTTCCCACTCTTACATTGCATAATTTATCGTAATATCATATGGGTTAAAAAGGTTGTGCTAATTGTAGACTTAAAACCCAAAGTACCAGCAATAGTATAACAAAGTACACCTTTATAAGTAAATAGAAAAAAAGTGAATGAAAAGTCATATGTCTTAAGTTGTGTGTCCAATTTCCCCTAAACCAGAATATTCCGGACCTTACATTGTATGCCTTATATGACTAATGACTCATAATATCATATGGAATAAAAAGGTTGTGCTAATTGTAGACTTAAAAGTAAAAACCCAACCTGCTCGCAATGGTAGACAACAAAGTACAGCTTGCAGGCAAATGTATGTTTGTTGATGAGTTGGCTGTAAAATGAGTAAAATTCCTTTGTGGCGAAAGCCTAACAAACTGGTGATTAAGTTCTTGACTATGTCGTCCAAGTTGTTTCATGGTAAACAATCAAGTTGGGAGGTATCACAAACCAAACTGCTAAGACATATCTTTTTAAGTAGTAATTGGTATTCATACCAGTCGCGTTAACCGTTCAGCCACGCGACTACTTTACCAGATTGAGTGTAGAACCTACGATTTGAGCGTCTCTGATACCGTTTTTTGTATAGGAATCGGTATGGAAGCAAAAAATTAACTAAAAACTAAACTATTATGTATCGGCCGCGCAAAGAATCCGACCACACGACTGTGGTGACTAAACCTCAACCGGATTGTTGTTGGCCCTCCAGCTTTCTGCTAAAAGAATTCCGACCTTTCGCCAGAGGCATTGTGGTGTAACTGTGATTCATATGACATATATCTTTCTAAGCTATAATCATACTTATAAAAAGTTTTTTTTGTCAGTATGTTATTCTATTTTTGTGTATAACGGTGTCGGAGCCAAGCAATTATTTAATAGGATATGATATTCATGTTTATCCCCGTGAATGGGAAAACCAAGGGGGTTAACACACGGGCAATCGTCAGATCACCTTGCGCCCATCGTCGGGTTACCGGAGCCATTGCAGTGTATTGTGATACACACGTTCCGTTAATTTGGCAGAACTTATTAAAACCCAATAATCCGTTGGGTTTAGGAAATGTGTGTAAAGTGCATTGCCTAAGAAAACAACCGACTATCTTATAGCGACTAATTTCGCACCTACAACCTTTCGATCGAAAGGCGACGCACTTAATAGCAAGACCAACAGGCCGAAGAATACGACCCGGCCGGACGAATTTAATATCAAATGCAAAAATGCCGATGGCAGTTTAATAATTTAGTTGGTTAGTTTCATCTTAATGTGAAAGTTAGTTTGTTTTATCTTAATGTAAGTTTCAAAAAGTTCTTCTGTGGACCTGTGGATAAGAAAAACAATATATTGAAATTTAATTGAGACACTAACATCTGCTTCTTAACGGATCTGGTTTCAAACTAACATGGAGTTGGAGTTAGGCTAAGTTCTGGGGTTGAAGTTAGTGTTTAGGGCAGGGTTACAATTAGTTTCCTTAATTTTAGTGAGCAGTTTCCATCCTTTAGTGTTGGCCAATATCGAATTGGTAAACCGAAATGCCATTTTAAAACATCAAATTGTATTTCCAGGTTTTTCTATTAACACGAACCATTTCGTGAACCGCACGTACAACGACCGTATCGCACGACGCTTGTACTGCCGTACCGGACTGCATTTCGTGGTGGACACGAGTAGGAATGGTGGATCTTTCTCCACAAAGTCAATTGCCGAGATGAACAGGCTTGTCTGTTTGATCCTCCACCATAAAAGAGGTAAGTTTTTTTGATTTTATATGTATCATTTAGTAGATCAGTGGTTTTCAAACTTAAAAAAAATCTCAACTGATCCCTTGCGATTTTTTTAATGTTAGGCGGTATAGTGAAGACTAAAAAATTAAACGATCACAACCACAAAATCAATGTACCATATAGTGAATAATAGGCCTACACTTCTTTCGCGGACCTCCTGAAAGTGCTTCACAGACCCTAAAAAGTCCGCGGACCCCACTTTGGGAACCACTGGTTTTGATGGATAGTTGTAGATTTGGGTAAACTTTTCCTCGGATGGAAAAAGTCCTCCGACATTCTTTTGGCTGGCGGTCAAGTTTTCTTTGTTTAATCTAACCAAAGACTATGGAAGCGCGGTTCATAATTTTGCAAATCTGACAAAGGGTCTCGTTTTATATAGTTAAAGTTTGATTACTGTTTACTTATTTCTTCCTATTATTACAACAAATAAGATTAGCACGAATATGTAATTTAGAATGCACAAAACCTTTCCAACATAAATTGCACAAACATTTTCCAATAGTCATATCTAAAACTGGAAATTCTGGTTAATCGGTTTTCTACTTTACCACTACTCATAGTTTAGTTTGCTTTTACATTTCTCCTTTGTAACATGAATGATTATAAATAATCATTGGTAACATTAACGAATTGTAGCACTGGTATATTGGTAAATAGAAACAGGCAAAATGTAAAGCTACAGTTGGTAAAACACACCAGTAAATACAAAACAAATAACATTATAAAAAAGGCCATTTCTTTCTTTTTTTATCGCTTTTTACCGGATTTAGTTTCTAACCCATAGTGCGCTCGTTGCCAAGACCGTTTTTGTATATAATTTGGTATGTTTATCGGACACGTTAACCATTCGGCCACACGACCGTACATGTGCTGATTTAATGACGAGATTTGTGCTCTAACATAGATATTTTGCCTGTTTAATGCTGTTTCTATGTCCACCAGGGTCAACGACCATCATGGGGATGGGGAGCGAACGAACGATCGCTCAGATCGAAAAGAAACGCTCAACAAGTGCAACGAAATAACGGCCGAATTTTAGCTCCCACTTCAAACGCAAATTCAAATCAATTTCAAATTCGCACAGTTCCTGAAGCTGCAGAGATTTTACGGTCTTTTAAGGCGAGATTACGAGGCTGTGCGACGCAGAATACATTTGATGGCATTGATGCGAGTTTGTGGCTTAAAACTCCCGGCGAATCTGATGGAAGATTATACCCGTACGGCACTTTCCGTTCTTGTCTGATGGGCCATTCGCAAGAATGTGATGACTCATGCCAGATGACTCAGCAAAGGGATTCAAACCAAAGGTCGCAGCAGTGCCAATGCGATTGATGAGATAATAATGACAATTATGCTCTAACATTCCAACAACTGAAGTTCCTTATGTGCAGAGAATAATATCAAATCCAAAAGTCCGTAACCCAGTTATGCTATGTGGGATAACAAGATAATATATCCATGTTTATCCCCATGGATGGGAAAACCAAGTGGGTTAACACGCGGTCAATCATTAGATCATCTCGCGCTCATCGTCGGGTTACCGGAGCCTTTGCAGTGTGTTGTGTGTATAATTCACAGTATATAATGAGTTGACATTCATGTCCGTCATATTTATTCTCGATATCGGTAAAAAGGATGAAAGAAGGAATTTATTTTATTCTTGCAAATTTGAATAACCTTTTTGCGCTGTTCTTTAATCGGAGCGATTTTGGATCATTTTTGCAGCTTGTCGAGCGTGGTACCGATTTATGCCAGGATTCGTTTTGTTTGTTTATTTTGTTAATTTTTTGTTTCCACGATGAAAACATGAAAAACCTTTGATAAAAAAATTGCAAAGCAAAAAAAACGGCAAAACGATAGTCGTTGAAACACGTATAAAATTCAACCAATTATTTGCTTTAAGTATATTTAGACTCGACCGCCAAGTCTAATGTATACAAATAAAACTGGAAAAATAAGTGTTTATATTAAAAATATTACTCTAAGCCTAAAAGAAAAGTGTGCGGTTTTAATTTACGTGGTTTGAGGTCGAAAATATAACAATTTCGCATTTTCCTTTCTTTTCGTTGTTTCGATACTTTATTAACTTTATTTTGTGTGTGAATACACCAACCAGCTCTTGTATATATGCTTGTACATGGAGGTTTTATGCGTGTACATGGGAGCAAGTTATACTTAATTACCCAGTTTCAGCTGATTTTAGTCGTTACTAATAATTGCCGAAACGAGGAAAACTCAAGCGATGTTATCACGCAGACAATCGTCTGATTACCCCGCGGCCACTCTTGGCTTTTGCATTGTTTTGTGTATTATTTAGACGTTCCTTCTATTTGGTAGAACTCATTATTGCACTAGTTTCAAGCAATGTCTGTTAAGTGCCTTGCCCAAGGACACAACTGATTACCTAGCGGCCAGTTTTGAACTGCAACCCTTCGAGTAAAACACCAACCTACTAAGCTATTCGGCCATTTTATGGGTAAGGTGCGCTATAGCCCCGGGACCAGGACTTAAGGCCATACCAATACATATTACACAGAAAACGTAAGGGTCGTTAACTGTAATAGAGATATTCCACCGACTTAAAGAGATATTGCAAACGCTTGGCTGAAAGACGATACACTAAACCCCCACCAAGCTATTCGGCTGGACGGATTTAAGGGTAGTCGATATATACAAGGCCAGAAAGTCTATTCGTTTAATGAATTTATTCACTTTTTGCGATTAAACAATAAAAGAAATTACATGTATTTGACTGCTCAGATAGAATGATTGCACCTTTTTAAATTATATATATGCAAAGAAATAAAGGAAATAATGATCATAAAAAAACAATGAAGAATTAGAAAAATAATTTTGTTTATTAAAGTTGCGTATATAATTAAAGCTTGTTTTTGGCTGTGAGTAGCATTTTTTTCTGGGAAGCGTGGAACACCGCATGCGCGCTGTCGAAATATGGCTGAGAAGCAGCTTTCGCACGTTCAAACCAGGCCCGTGCTCGTGGGTGGCCCACAAATATGTCTCGTCCGATTCTTGTAGGTTGGATCAACTCACACAACGCAAATAGATCGGCCACAGTGAGCGTATTGCCTGCAGTACAAGAATATTTTTTTTGTGTATCACTGCACTATTAAATAGTCACACATGTCCAGCCAAATAGCTCGGTGGTTTACTTCGTCACTTTTTAGCTGAAAGGCCGTAGGATCGAAACTGGCTAGTCAGTTACGTCCTGAGCAATGGACATTGCCTAAACCCAATGAAATAATAATGGGTTGTACTAAATTGAAGGAACGTGTGAATCTTTCACAACACACTGCAATAGGTAAGAATTTACCTGTGTAAAAACACTGATTTATGTATTTTCAGGGTAACCTGACGAATTACTGTGTGATAATATCTTTTTGCTATCCTTTATTGTTCGACCGCATAGCCTGGCTGTTAAGTGCGACGCCCTGCAACCAAAAAGTTGTTTTACAGTTCGAAACTATCTATCATACACAACACACTTAAATAGCTACAGTAACCCGACAATGGGCACGAGGTAATCTGATGATTGCACGTGTGTTAACACCATTGGTTTTACCATTCCATCGAAAACCCTTTGGTTTTCGGTGCCTTTAATCGAAAGGTTGCAGGTGCGAAACTGGTCGCTAGCTAGTTGGTTGTGTCCATGGACAAGGCACTTAACGGACATTGCCCGAACCCAGAAGATTAATGGGTTCTACCTAATTGAAGTAACCAACGATGGGCGCGAGTTAATCTGACGATTACCCGTGTGTTAAGTGTTAACCCCCTTGGTTTTTCCATTCATGGGGATAAACATAAATATCCTATCCTATCTAAACAATAAATACCCACCAACAACGAAGTCATTATCTTTGAGGAACATCATTTCAAACTTGCTCAGCATATCATCCACAGCTTCAACTGCTCGCTTAAGATTCCCCACGCGCAACTTGAGGTCTTCTATTTGAAAGAGTGATGCTGATATGAATCTGGGTAATGTATATCAGTGGGTGTGTTTATAAAATAAAAGAACAGTAGCATGGTGGATTAGTGCGCTGCCTTTCAGGCAAAGGGTTGCAGGTTCGAAACTGGCTATTATTTGGCGCTTTTATATATATTTTTATTCCGTGTTTGGCATGCTGTAACTGTTTTAATTGTAGACTGTTAAACAATTTTAAAACCTTTTAGTCCTACTTCCTACCTGAGGGTTTACCCAGCCCCTAAGGTGCTTTCACGAAGGTTCACCTAACATTTATTTATTATCACCAAAGCCAAAGGGTTGCATGTTTGAAACTGGTCATTAGATTATTGATGTTGCCTACATCTAATACAATGATGGGTTGGCAGTGGGCATGAGGTAAACTGTCTTTAACCCATCTAATAAACCACTCTTGTGTTTTGTCATTCATGAGGACAAATATAAATATATTATTATATTATCCTAGTTCCTAAATTCCCAACAATACCTGGTTTGTAGATGCTGCCATTCAAGGTATTCATCTATCTTTGCTCTTTGCTTTACATCGGTTGGGTATAATGTTCTTGTTCCAGGGTGGGTGGATGAAAGGTAGCGGACCATCGCGATGCTGGAATGTTAATTAGTTAGCAGTTGTTGGGATTTAGGATAGGTTATTCATGTTTCATGTTCATTTCCACGAATGGGAAAACCAAGGGGGTTACCACACGTGCAATCGCCAGATCACCTCGCGCCCACCGTCGGGTTACCAGAGCTATTGCAGGAGGCGTTCAACTAATTATTCAGTTGTTGGGATTTAGTATAGTATGGGATATTCAAGTTTGAGAATGAGAATTAACTAACTAATAACCAATTAACATTTCCAAAATAAGCTTATGTTTTAATTGCATTAAAGCCTGATTATTTTCTGAAGACCATGCAAACTTTTCGTCCTTGCGGGTTAATTTATGCGGAGGAAAGGCTACCGAAAAACCGAAAGGTTGCAGGTTCAAAACTGGTCTCTAGCTAGTCGATTGTGTCCTGGGGCAAGGCACTTAACAGACATTACCTGTACCCAACAGATAAATGCCTTCTACTAAATTAAAAAAACATGTGAATCATACACAACACACTGCAAAACGCCGGTAACCCGACGGTGGGCGCGAGGTAATCTGACAATTGCCTGTGTGTTAAACCCTTTGGTTTTCCCATAACAGGAATAAACATAAATATAAAATCCTCCCATTCTAATCAGTACAATATTTTGTAATGCAATACTGTAAATTTAATTACATGAAAGCAAAACGCACCACAGTAAATCACACCTCATATTTAAGCCGAAAACATATAAAACACAATTTGTGCCATATTACTTATAAGATAGACTACCCATCTAAAATATGATTAGGTAATATGTAATGTCATTTTAGGTGCACATTTTTTCTTCTTGTAAGTATAACATATCTTGGCACAAACCTTTCAGTTAAAACGAAATCACCATCTTGTAACACTGGAACTTGACCCAATGGATGGAGCTTTAAAAAGCTTTCCTGCTTGTGTTCCCCTAGATATAATAAGTTATGTTGGAAAATATAGGTATATGCATCACACATAGTTAATTGGACATTTTATGTATCAATATACATTACTGAGATTAGTAAGAAAATAATAACATTTGTTAAAGCTTTAATATGTTTGTGAATTGTGGGGTAATGTTAATCAAACTGATGGTTAACTTGGTAGGTTAGTGCGTCGCCTTACAATACAATACAATTTTTATTTTTTTGTTTCTTACAGCTAAGGGGTTATATATTCGTAACTGGTCGCTGGCTATTGGTTGTGTCTTTGGTCAAGGCACTTACCAGACGTTGCCTAATACCAATGATATAATGGGTTCTACCCTATATTCAAACCATTTCAAACTTTTGGATTATAAATAGGCAAATTGATTGGCTAAGGATTTGATCTGTGTTTTTTAAAAGAGATCGAACATCTATAGACAATATAACATAGATGTTCGTCTGATACTTCATGCCCACATTTTCTGCCAAACACCTCATTTTCGGTGTATTATGCCGTGAACTGCAACTTTACTAATCTGCAGGACAGCGTGGCGAGACAACACATTATATACTAGCTAGACAAAATATTTTTGTCACTACATGAGCGTTATGGGTATATCATGATATAACCCGTCCGCTTTATGATATACCCTGTTCCACTCATATTAGTGACGAAAATACCCCTCTTTTCACTGTCCTACAGAAGGTGTGATGTCCCGCTCTGTAGTTTAGCGAAGCCCGTAAGTTAAAAGGTTATGGAATTCAGCTTCTAACAAAGCGGTGGTATCCTTGGGCAAGGCACTTCGCAAAAATTTCAAGTTGTCAAATAATTACACTACAACTGGATATGTGGTTTGAAATACAACAAATAGCTAAATGATAAAGGTTGTGGAATCCGGCTGCGAGCTAGGTGGATGTGTCCATCGGCAAGGCACTGAACAGACATTCCAAGATTACTTATAAATACACTATATTTCACGGGTCAATGCAAGTTATGAGATACAACATATAGTTAAACGATATTCAGTAGACATGCAATAATATACCCACCTCGCCTTAAAGCAATTTGTTTAACTTTAAATGGAATATTTGACATATTCATGAACATGTCTATAGCTCTACATGGCTGAGACATGTAATCCAGGAAAACTTTCAAAACCATTTTTATGTCAAAACGAACAATTAATGAGTTGTATGGGCTGCTCACTGCTGGAAGTGTACAGATTGGTTAATGCTTAGTACTTTTAATAGGTAAAAACTAAAAAGATCGAAATTGGAGTTAGTTTTAAACATGGGGTTGGAGTTAAGGTTATAAAAAATCATGAAAGCTAACTCAAAATTAAATAAATTTTTTACTTAAAAGTCACCGATAAAACCAAAGGGTTAACTAGTCTTGGTGCCTCCCATAGTGGTAAAAGGTGGGATACTCGTTCACGTTTTCTTACTTTTTATTTTGGTGGAAAAAGCAATAGTTAAATATCTGCTGCAATGCTAGATGACGCCGCAATATTTTTTATTGACAGTTCACATTGCCGTACTTTAAACAAGGGAAATCCCCCATGCGTCGTATTTAAAATTAAGCATTGGATCTCTATGATAGGATAGAATATTCATATTTATCCCCGTGAATGGGAAAACCAAGAGTTTGTCAACTTGCAAACCCCAAGTTTTTATGTTTTGCTCTAAGGCTTATAAAGTCGACCTGTTTTTTTAGTCTAATTTATGTAGATTCTTCTGTGTGAGAACCTCCCTTCGCCCAGAATTGCTACACTATTGATGCGCTGGAAGTTTCCAACGTGATTGTCCAGTTTAAACGCGCAAAACACTTTCTTTTCAGTGTTTAATAAGCGGTTTTCTATTAACGAAATAAATACAATCAATATGGCAGGAATACTAACGATTAGTCAAAGTGACAAAAACGCTGCTTACCAACTGATTATCGTCTGCAGGTATGTTAATTCAGTAAATTAATTCAATCAGCTGCATTAACAATACTTTCTGTTCACCGTTCAGTACTTAATTCAGGAAATACAATGACACAAGTAAGCCAGGTGTATTAAGCAAGTTCTTGTGACGTAACAACCAGCGTTGAAATATTGGGATTGCCAGGTCTAGCATCAGGGGCAAACAATGGATGTCACTCAAAACAAACATCAAACGAAGTGAAAATAATACGACAGAGATGTTACATCAACGATAAAGGTCCTTTGATGATATTTCGGAAAACGGCAAAACGACAGTTGTTGGTTACAAATAGTTGTTGTTTGTGTTTTGGATTAAAATATCTTTGGTATCTTTACAATGAATACCAGATTGGATAGGATATTCATGTTTATCCTCGTGAATGGGAAAACCAAGGGGGTTAACACACGGACAATCGTCAGATCACCTCGCGCCCACCGTCGGGTTACCGGAGATCCTTCAGTATGTTGTATATGATAGACACGTTCCTTCAACTTGGTAGAACCCATTATTCCACTGGGTTCAGGCAATGTCCGTTAAGTACTCTACCCAAGGCAAACCGACTAGCTAGCACCCAGTTTTCTAATCT
>CH001990.1:1201872-1216941 GCA_000149265.1 Ciona savignyi
TGTTTATTGGATAGGATATTCATGTTTATCCCTGTGAATGGGAAAACCAAGGGGGTTTATCACACGAGCAATGGTCAGATTTACTTTGGGCCTCCCGTCTGGGGGGGTTCCCCCGGGTTTTTTATGTTGTTGTTAAAGTCAGCGCCGAATAAGGGCTGTAAAAATGTGATACAGCGGATCAGAAATGTAATTAATGTGATATTTGTGTTTTTATGAGTGTATTGCTTAACATGTTGTTAGTATTTGTTGGGATAATGTGGCATAGCAACAGAAACGAGATCAGAAATGTAATTAAGGAGTTATTTGTGATTTTAAAGCAGTCAAGAGTACGTATCTTAACATTTGATTAGTAGGGCAGGGTAAATGTGGTGATCTGGGACCAGTATAAAGACCATATTTGTCCTATTGCTGTAGTTAAAAAAGTGATATTCTTGCATTATCACACTTGTCTCAGATTACCTCGCGCCCAGTATCGGGTTGCCGAAGCTGTTTCAATGTGTTGTGTATGATTAAGACACTTCTTCAATTTTTGTTTAAAACCCAATTAGTTCCCAATATATAACAATAATATATTATCTTTCAACTTTATTTTTAATCAGTCACTCATGTGGCTCAATGATTAACGTGCCCGATACATAACCAACTACACAAAAAACAGTCCTAGTAACAAGCCTAGTTTGGGTTCGAAACCTGCCTCCATAAAAAATATTAAACTTTCAAGTTTATTCCCAGTACGCAGAAGCGATTTCGATATGCAGCAGCCACGATGTCAGGTTGACTGAAGATTTGGTGGAAAAACTCACGATTCCCAAGGATTTCATGGATCAACATCAACGGTATTTTCACTTAGGATATTCATGTTTACCCCTTCACTTGTTGCACAGTAATACCATAGGCGATGTGACTATAATTAATTGTAATATAAGAAATGGTAAAATCAGTAGGATAGGGTAGGAAACATGAATTTCCTATCCTTTCCTATATTAATTTTTTCCTGTGAATGGGAAAACCAAGGGGGTTACCACACGGGCAATCGTCAGATCACCTCGCGCCCACCATCGGGTTACCGGAGCCATTTTTGTGTTGTGTATGATTAATGTTTCCCTAATTTAGTAGAACCCAATAATCCACTGGGTTCAGGTTAAAAAAAAAAAAAAAAAAACAAACCTAAGCAATATTAAATCCTGATTTTTCAACCATTGTTATGACTGTAATTTATCGAAAATACGAATTTTCTTCTAAAACTCTTTTTAAGCGTTTCAGCTTGCATATAATAAAATAAAATATTTTCACATCTACCAGGGAGAGACTGCTATCTAAACTGGCAGGCTGCTGCATGAATCAAGGTGAATATCACTTGGCATGTAAGAAGTACACACAAGCTGGGGATAAAGAAAAGGTGAATTGAAATCACAATGAAGAATAAATAATTTATATTTAACATTTTTTTTCAAAAATCCCTTTTTTAAAAAAAAAAGTAGTTATTGTTGCAAAAACTGCTCTGGCATCAAGACTCTTTTTAGCACATTTTTATCATTTTCTATTGCAGAGACTAAAAAATAACATTTTGACATTTTGAGTGAGGTAAATATATATTTCAACTTACAAATGTTGATGTGGGGATTTTTGTTTTAACCACGTCAGTGGATATACACGGTATAAAAAAATAATTTGGCAGTCAAACCTTATAATTACAGCTTAATTCCCGCAGCCATTAGTTTTCACCCTAACCAATGAATATATAAAAACATAGAATGCACCAAAAATAAAAAATATTAAGTAAACAATCCACCAGGCCATGCGTGCTTTACTAAAGTCAACACGTTTTTTAAAAAATATATAAATAATAAAAAAGCGGGCATCAAACCTAAGTGATATTGAATCTTTAATTTTCCAACCATCATTATGACTGTAATTTATTCAAATCCAACCAAATATAAAGATATACAAACATACAATCCACCTTCCAGGCAATGCGAGCTCTACTGAAGTCAGGCGACACAGAGAAAATCATCTTCTTCGCCGGTGTCTCACGAATGAGGAATCTATATGTGATGGCTGCCAACTACCTGCAGTCGTTAGATTGGCGGAAAGATCCGGAAATAATGAAAAACATCATCAGCTTCTACACGAAGGGTAGAGCATTGGACTCTCTGGCCGGGTTTTATGATGCATGCGCTCAGGTAAGGATATTGGATAGATTAGGATGTTTTATGTCTAGGATGGAAAACTGGATTTGTGTGATTACCCTATTATTAGTGTGTCATCAAATTGTTTATATTGCAAATGCTGTGCAGATAATTTTCCACTCAAATGGATAAATTTTGATTAAAAACAACAAACTGTATATTTAAAGAAATGTGAATTTTGCTGACAGTTCTGCTCCATAACTGTTGCTAATCTTGCTATCATCATTATTATTATGGGTCCCAATTGAAAAATTGGGACACATATTGTTTTTGTCCGGTTTTTTTTTTCTTTTTTTTTTTTTTTTTTTTTTTTTTCTTTGTCAAAGGTTTGACAGGCATGGCATG
This sequence comes from Ciona savignyi, assembly GCA_000149265.1. Taxonomy (NCBI): domain Eukaryota; kingdom Metazoa; phylum Chordata; class Ascidiacea; order Phlebobranchia; family Cionidae; genus Ciona; species Ciona savignyi. The sequence goes on from CH001990.1 coordinate 1,204,407, forward strand.
GCGCCCCGACATCTACCAGAAGGAATAATGGAATCGTAATGAAACTTAGCCATTTTTTAGACAACATGGTCTAGATATGCAGAAACCAAAATTGTGGGTGATAAATCAAGGGGAATTCCCCTGGGAGGTTAAAAACCAAAACGGTATTTTTTATAAAAAAAAATTAGCTTTTTGTGGCATATCGCTTAAACAGCTGCTCCAATTTGAATAAGAGTTGGTAAAATGTAAGTGCATTAGACACTGATTTAACTATTGAAAAAAATAAAAAATTTACCCAGGGAAATGCCCTAAAAATAAGATTTTGTTCTCAAATCATGATTGTGACAGGCATGGCATGGCGCCCCGACATCTACCAGAAGGAATAATGGAATCGTAATGAAACTTAGCCATTTGTTAGACAACATGGTCTAGATATGCAGAAACCAAAATTTTGGGTGATAAATCAAGGGGAATTCCCCTGGGAGGTTAAAAACCAAAACGGTATTTTTTATTAAAAAAATTAGCTTTTGTGGCATAGCGCTTAAACAGCTGCTCCAATTTGAATAAGATTTGGTAGAATGTAAGTGCATTAGACACTGATTTAACACTTGGGAAAAAAAATTACCTAGGGAAATACCCTAAAAATAAGATTTTGTTCTCAAATCATGATTGTGACAGGCATGGCATGGCGCCCCGACATCTACCAGAAGGAATAATGGAATCGTAATGAAACTTAGCCATTTTTTAGACAACATGGTCTAGATATGCAGAAACCAAAATTTTGGGTAATGAATCTAGGGGAATTCCCATAAGACGTTAAAAACCAAAACGTTTTTTTTTTCTAATAAATTAGCTTTTGGGGGCATAGCGCTTGAACGGCTGTTCTAATTTTAATCAGATTCAGTGAAATGTTAGACCATTAGACACTTTGTGCCAATTAAAAAATAGAAAACATTTACTTAGGGTAATTTCCTTGAAAACGAAGATATGTTCTTGAGTTACGATTGTAACAGACATGACATATCGCACTGACATCTCTAATAAGCAGTCTACAAGTCAGATTAAAACTTTAAGAATTGTTCCATAACATAAGTCACTTATAAAAACAGAAACTTATCTACTAAACCCAGGGGAATTTCCTGAAACCATTAAAAAATAAATCGGGCTGTTTTGGGAATTTAGCCTTATTTCACTACATCGCTTGAAAAGAAGCTTTAATTTAAAATATTTGTGGTGAAATGTTCGTAAATTTTAGACGTTTATCTTTTATTTAACTGCACATGAAAAATAAGTTTGGTTGGTTAACTATGGGACCCATGCGTTTATGCTTGCAGAAACAAACTATATACTCGGTGTATAAAATACAAATTGTGGTTAGGGACCCTGTAGCATGAATATATGGCACACAACATGTGTTTTACAAATAGTGGTGGTTAAACACGTGGTTGACATTTTCTAGTTATGTAGGAGTTCACGGGGGCTTGGGTCCAGGAATTTAGTCCATAAAAGGCCCATTACTACAGTGATCATGGATCTGGGATATGGCTATTATTAGTGTAATTTTAAAGCTTGGAAACTGTTATATGCTCAATGCATATGCCAAATGCATATTTAATTAATTATACTAAATTTGTTGTTGTTTTTTTCAAAATAAATGTTTCATAAAGTGTGTTTTTTAATGCATAAATTTGATTATCCATAAAAAATTTGTGATTTAAAAAAAAAACAATATGAATACCTTTTGCTAGGTTGAGATTGATAAATACCTGAATTACGAAAAATCGATGGAAGATTAAAACAACAACCAGTATATTTGAATAAATGTGAATTCAGTTTTACCACCCGATTGTTACCATCTTTGGTGAAATTTTTAACCTTGACAACATTTATCTAGCCAAAACCTATGCAAAATGCATAAAAATCAGATTGTCCTATGAATGCACAAGTATCTTTCACAAAAATGTCTGATTTTTAAAAAAATAAATAAAAAATTCATCGTGCCAGGTTGAAATTGACGAATACCAGAATTATGAAAAAGCTATGGGAGCGCTCACAGAGGCGTTTAAATGCCTCACAAAGGCCAAGATGGCAAACAAGCAACAACAAGAAAGTAAAATCACCGAGCTCAAGTCCAGGATAGCGCTTGTGAAGAAGTTTATACAAACTAGAAGGTTTTTTGAATTCAAATCTGAATCATTTTATTTATTTGGCATATTATATTTGTATTAGTTTTTATTTTATCAAAAAACATTGAAAGTAGAGTTCAAACACAGTTTCGACCCAATAGGTTGGTGGGGTAGTGCGGCGTCTTTCAGGTGAAAGATAGTAGGATCGAAACTGGAAGACATCACCTGAAACCAGTGGATAAATGGGGTTTACTAAAAACTGAAGAAACGCCTCAACCGTATATAAATCATTGCAATAGCTCTTGTAACATGACGAAAATGCGATGTGGTCTAACAGTTTGATTTTTTCTATCCACGTGGATAAACATGAGTATCCTGTCCAGTAGCATACCCCTACCAGGCTACACTTAAATAAGGGAAGGAGGGAAACTGCTTACTAAAATTACATAAACTAATTTTAACCCTTCTCTAAACACTAATCTCAACCCCAGAACTAACCCTAACTTCAACCCCATGTTTAAAACTAACTCTAATGTCCTAATCTTCATATCAGTGTGCGGTTTTCATCCTTTCCGCCTTCCCGCTTTTCCTCCTTTTAGTTTTATCCTACCAAGCAGTCCAAGGATATATTCTGACCATCCATTCCCCCCAGGTTATTCGACAGTGACCCCCAGGAAGGTATCAAGCAGTGCCACGCTCTACTTGGTGAGCAGGATTTGGAGTCGTCGGTTCGATTCGGTGATGTCTATGGACTTCTTATCGAGTATTGTGCCTCACAGGGCAACCATGAAAAGGTGGGAATTAATGGGGTTATTTGGGGTGAATTTTGTCCGGCCCGGTGGTCTAGCGGTTTAGTGCGTCGCCTTTCAATAGAAAGGTTGCAGGTGCGAAACTGGCCGCTAGCTAGTCGGTTGTGTCCTTGGGCAAGGCACTTTACGGACATTGCCTGAACCCAGCGGATTAATCGATTCTACCAAATTGAAGGAACGTGTCTATCATATACAACACACTGCAATAGCTCCGGTAACCCGACTATGGGCGCGAGGTGATCTGACGATTGCATGTGTGATAACCCCCTTGGTTTTCCCATTCACGTGGATAAAGATGAATATCCTATCGTATCCTATTTAGTACAAGTTTTACCTGAGGTAACAAGGTAGTGTGTTGTATATGATCACACGTTTCTTTAATTTAGTAGAACCCATTAATCCGCTGGGTTCGGGCAATGTCGGTTAAGTGTCGTGCCCAAGGACACAGCCGACTAGCTAGCGACCAGTTTGGTACCTGCAACCTTTCGGTTAATAGGCGCCGCACTAAACCACCAGACTATCCAGTATTGATTCTACTCCAACGAATATGCTCTCCACAGGCATACCACTACATTCAAGAGCTGCGCGCTCGCATGCCCAATGTCACGCTGTCGTACTTCGTGAACATGAAGACCCTGGAAGCGGTGCACCGGTCCGTCAGGGCGCCCCTGGGCCGCGGGGTGGGAAACGGGGATGCGGACAAGAGCAAACTGGGGGAGGAAAGTGAAGAGGAAGTAATGGAGGAGTTGTATGATGGGGAGGGAGGATTCGGCTTTAGATGATTCTCAACTCAATCTTCAACCAATTTTCGAAAATTTTTTAATTTAAAATTCCCGAAACAATTCTCGAAAAAATTTTATTCAAAATTTTGGAAACAATTTTTGAACAAATTTCACTTAAAATTTTCGAAAAAATGTCATAATTTCCAAAAATTAAAGCACCTATCAAGAAAGTATCCGATTTAGTATAAAAACGCATAATTTTAACTTAAAAAATTCGACTGAAAAATGTCGTTTTTATAACCCGCCGATGCTAAGCGATTCGGGTTCAGATGATTCTCAACACATCTACACTGCATTGCATCTTCACTCAAAATTTTAAAAAAAATTTGACAATTTTCAGAAAATTGGAACACGTATCAAGAAAGTTTTGAAACATACTTGCCGATATTTTCTTGATACGTGCTTCAATTCAAAATTCTTGAAACATTTTTCGAAAAAATAATTTCCAAAAATTGGTGCACATATCAAGAAAGTATCGAATTTAGTAAAAAAACGCATACTTTTTCACTCACTTTGAGCAATCTTATTGAGCAAAATTTCACATTGAGCAATCTTACTGGAAAATTGGCATTCGTCAACTGTTTTTTTACGTTTTTGTAACCCACTGATTCGAATTAGCCTTCACTCAAAGTTTCTTAAAAACTTGTAATTTCCAGAAAAATTTACCATGTAATAAAAAAGTATTGGTTTAGTAAAATACACATAATTTTTTTTACATAAAAAATTGGACTGGAAAATATCAAGCATTCAAAAACTGTGTTTTTGCGTTTTTATAACACACCGTTGCCATTTAGTCATTACGGAAAGTTTTTAAAAAATGGATATTTTGCAGACAAGTTTAACCCCACATTTAGAAAATATAAAAATGTTATTGTAAAATGTAAAACATAAACTGTGTTTTTGCGTTTTTATATTTTGCTATCCCCGAGCCGCTTCCTATATTGTTTCTTATAGTTTAATTCCGTATATGTTGTCTCTGATGTTTATGTTGATATTTTTGTAGAATAAACCGCTGTACGACAAAACCAGCTTTTCATATTTTAAGATGTTTATCCCCATAAATCACGAAAACGTAAATGGATTAATACCACATGGGCAATCGTCAGATCGCGCTCACCGTCGGGTTACCGGAGCTATTGCAAGGCGTTTGTAAAGTCCCCAGATGTTATAAACTTCGTTGTTTTTTCTATTGTTTAGAAGTAGTTTAGGGAAAAGCACCTAAACTCGTCCATAACTTTTTATGAAATAAAAAAATGTAGAGAGATAGCACCCCAAATGGATTAATTTCCACATTGCACGTAGGGGTTTCGGTCTAAGACTACCAACCCGCGCTAAGCGCACAATTTGGCTTTTTTGGCTTACCACCCAAAAAAAGACTGCTTTCAAAAGAGTTGACTAGCGTTGATTTGTATGTACTTATTATTCTGTGTGTATTTCAATTTCAATACCTATAATTGACATCCAAAACGACGAGATTATATTTATTTTTTATTAACAACCCAATATACGACACAGTACACAAATAAATCCGGTACCTGTAACAAAACAATAAAATGAACATTTCTATATGCGTTACTTTTATATAAACTAGCGAAAAACGTCTAATATTGTATTTTTTTAATTTTGGAAACAAAAGTTAGTTTGATAAATAAAAATGCTTACTTGTTCTGGGTTTGAAGCAGGCAAGCCTACTTTGTTTTACTCTTCGGTGAAATCTGAAGAGAAATATAAAACACCATTAGCGTGAGTCGAACCGTTTTACTAAGATTATAGGAACTGGTAGTGCAAGTCATGCGGTCAAACTACTGATTTTACTCGGTTATATTCAAGAAATTACTTTGGAAATTCTCGTTCTTTATTTAATATGTATTAACGAAAACGGAGCCAATATAAAATCAGTTTCTTATTAATGAGTAATACAAGTTCCTTTAATCATTGATTAAAATGTATTAAGTTTAAAAATATCTAACCTTCAACTTGTCCTTCCACGTCTTCTACGCCATCGGGGCTGACGTCATCCCATTTGTCGCTTTCAGTTTCCTGGACTTCCTCAGCTGCAAAGATGGATTTTAAGGGTGAGGTTTAGCGTCGTATATAGTCACCAGGCCGTATACATGAACTTAGATTGTTGCTTACAATATCGTATGCTTACAATATCGTCTTCGACAATGTCTGCGTCTTCTAAAGTAATGTCTTCTTCTTCTCCAATGTCTGCGGCGTCGATAGAAGCGACGAGATTCCCCACTGTCGATGAGGAGCATTAGAGCCAAGAGCACGGTGAGTAGCAAAAGCTTGTTCATCTGCAGGAAAAGCGGGTTAGCTTATATCTTAGTGGATTCACTTTAAAGATGACTTACCTTGTACTTGCGTTTCAAAGTGAATAAATCTATGTGTTTGCTTGCTCCATTTATAGCAAATTAATTTATGGCTGGACTGCCAGGATTTTAAATCTCTTCCTGTTATTTTCATTTCAAATTTAACTGGATTCGATTGTTTCTGGTAAACGCCCATTTGGACTTGATTGTATTCGTGGAACTTAAGTCAACGGCGGAAATCAATGAGCAGACTCTACACCCGACATGCCATCCCAGTAAAGCGCTTACTACCAAACACCAGAATAACGGAGATGGACTTTATTATCAGAGGAAATTCGAACTTTAAATGACTGAAACTCAATTAAATTTAGAAAGACTTGGATTTTTGTAATTGTTAAGTTCTGTGAAAAATGTTTTGCAGTAGATATTTTGCAGCAATCGTTGCCCTTAACGGACATTGATTAAACCCAGTGAAATGATAAGTTTTAAATTAAAGAAACATCTTAATTATACACAATACACTGCAATAGCTCCTATAAGCCGACCATGAGCAGAGGTAATCTGACGATTTTCAATGAGATAATAATGCCCATTGTGTTTTCTTATTCACGGGGATAAAAATAAATATCCTACCCATAGTCCGACAGATTAGTCTAGTGGTTAAGTGCATCACATTGCAGCCGAAGGGCTACATGTTCGAAACTGTTCGCTAACTAGTCGGTTGTGTACTTGGGCATGGTACTTAACAGACATTGGCTGAACCCAGCGGATTAATGGGTTCTACTAAATTGAAGGAACGTGTGATTCATACATAATATACTGAAATAGCTCCGGTAACCGGACGGTGGGCGCAAGGTGATTTGACGATTACCCGTGTGTTAACCCTATTGGTTTTCCCATTCACAGGAGTAAACATAAGTATCCTATCCTAAATTAATGTTTGAATATAACTTAGTAACAAAATTTAACAATTAACAAAATCAATAAGTTCCAGTCTTTACAAATTTAATAGTGTTCCAGTCATTTGAAGTTCGAATTTCCAATGATATTAAAGTCCATCTCCGTTATTCTGGTGTTTGGTAGGAAGCGCTTTACTGGGATGGCATGTCGGGTGCAGAGTCTGCTCATTGATTTCCGCCGTTGACTTAAGTTCCACGAATACAATCAAGTCCAGAGGGGCGTTTACCAGAAACAGTTGAATCCAGTTAAATTTGAATTGGAAATAACAGGAAGAGATTCAAAATCCTGTCAGTCCAGCCATAAATTAATTTGCTATAAATGGAGCAAGCAAACACATGGATTTATTCACTTTGAAACGACAAGTACAAGGTAAGTCATATTTAAAGTGAATCCACTTAGATATAAGCTAACCCCCTTTTCCTGCAGATGAACAAGCTTTTGCTACTCACCGTGCTCTTGGCTCTAATGCTCCTCATCGACAGTGCGGAATCGTTGATTTTTTGGCGTAGGAGACGTAGATTTTACCGGAGAAGACGCAGACATTGTTGGAGACGACGATATTGTAAGCAACAATTTAAGTTCATGTATACGGCGTTGTGACTATATACGACGCTAAACCTCACCCTTAAAATCCATCTTTGCAGCTCAGAAAGCCCAGGAAAGTGAAATTGACGATTCCGCCAACTTCAATGATGGCGTAGAAGACGTGGAAGGACAACTTGAAGGTGAGACATTTTTAAACTTATATATTTTCATTAATGATTAAAGAAACTTGTATTTTTACCAGCAATTTTTCTCTATGATATAATACAAATCAAGAATGTAAATTTTTGAATTCTTTTTTGACTATAACATATAGCAATAATAAGTTGTGTGGCCAAAAGGTCACAAATAACACTCAGTAAAACGGCTCGACTCACACTAATGGTGTTTTATATTTCTCTTTAGATTTTACCGAAGAGTAAAACAAAGTAGGCTTGCCTGCTTCAAACCCAGAACAAGTAAGCATTATTAACTATCAAACTTACAAAGAACGTATTTCGAAAAATATTTTCCGTTCGTGTAAGATCATTCTTTGGGGCCACTGATGGGGAGATTCCCTGTGCAGGAGAGCCAACCCCAGTCGATCCGACCATACGGCATCTAGTTTCTGCACGACTGAACTTCCATACCCAATATCATAACCCCACACCCAACAATCACTTCTGTAACTCGGCTGTGTGCACACGATTACAATCCCCCCCACCTTATAACTTTCGCTTCCGGTCCTCGTGGTAAAATAATAACAATATATGACGTTATCTGCCCGATTTTATTAATAGAAATATATAAATGTTGATTTAATTGTTTTTTTTACAGGTACCAGATTTATTTGTGTACTGTGTCGTATGTTGGGTTGTCAATAAAGAAAAAAACATAATCCTGTTGTATTAAATGTCGAAAGTCAAATTTATAAACCTTTATAATCTGTAGTGTTGAAAAAGATGTATCTACGTTTAAAAAAAGCATTTAAGTAATTATTCATCTATTCAGTGTAAACTGGCCTCACAAAAGGAATGTCACTTAAAACCCATCCACATAAAGTGTTAGATTGTTTTTAAATTTGAAGTTTGAAGTTTTAAGCTCTGCTCCACTATTACAAAACTTCGCGGCTAAATGAGAACACCGGCGCGCAGCCTTGCACATGCTGCTTTCAACCAAACATTAGGTAATCACCACCATTTTTACTCAGCAAAACACTCAGTTAATTACCAAAACCAAGAGATTGCCACTCGTCATTTTTAGTGGGACACAGAGGTCTATTAATTGGTTATAACTTTGGTCTTTGACGTCATTTGCACAAAAATACCCGTTAGCGGCGAAATAGAGACAGAATGTTGATTTACGGATAGTCCCCAACAAACTAATGTTATTTTTCTAACATATAGTTGTTGTTATCTATACAGATACACCACAGTTGTACTAGGGACGGCACTGGATTCGGTCAATGTCTGTTAAGTGCCTCGCCCAAGGACACAACCAACAAGCCAGCGACCAGTTTTGAACGTACAACCTTTCGGTTGAAAGGTGATGCACTAAACCACTAGCCTAATCTGTCGGATATACTTGTATTGGAATTTTAATTACACATACCGTCTAATAGCCCACTTTAGATGGCGTATAACCAATTAAGACCTCTATGAACGGCAGGATGTGACGAGAGGTACCCTCCATAAGTCATTGTTTTTAAACGAGTGTTTTGCTGAGTAACAATGGTGGTGATTCCCCAACGTTTGTTTGGTTGAAAGCAGCATGTGCTAGGGTGCGCGCCGGTGTTCTCGTTTAGCTGTAAAGTTTTGTAATCGTGGAGCAGTGCTTTGTGAAATAAAGGTGTTGATTGTGTATCTGCTAGCTGTTTTGTTGGGAAAAAGTTGCCGATGTACATAGGGGTATGGGCTTAAAATTTTTAAACAAAATTTTGTAGGGTTTTGAGTTTAGGTTGCAGATCCAAGCATCAATTTTAAATTGTAAAAAAATCTAAGACTTCCTATGTCAGGATTTTTAGTGACAGCCGTTTTTGTGAGGTCAGTTTGCATTGGAGAGATGGGGAGAATAATTGGTTGAACGCCTCCTTTATGTCTTGTGCGGTTCGGTTTAAAATCTGTCGGCAACCACTTTTCGTTGTTTCGGGATAAAAGTCCCTTAGCGGCCACGTCCGCTATATTTATTTAATTGTATCCCTTTTTAATATGACGTATTTTAACGACTGTTCCGTCTTTTCCTGTTCCTGTGCCGTGATTTGATCCGTTTAAAATCAATTAACTAACTAAAGGATATCAGTAAGAATTCTGCTTTTTCGCAGACTGCAAGTGTGAAGTTTTACGGAAAGTTTGAGTTTTTATCCTTCTGGGCGCTCACGCATTAATTCTATTTATTAAAAAAGTAATATATACCGTACGACCTCTATTTGAACTTCACCTTTAACAGAACGCCACTATAAGGGAAAGGGTTAAACAATTGAGCACTGTGTTTTTGTGAAGTGTTACGGAAAGTATGGTTTCGTTCTTCTCTTTCAGGACGCTCGCGTATTAATTTTATTTTGCGACGGAAAGTCCCGGATAATAATTGTCTTTTGGGAATTTTAACCGTCAATGCGTCACTTCTAGAAAAAGTAATATAAGCCGATATAAATACCAATACCCTGGTTGCAGGAATAACAGTATGCAGTAAAATCCAATAGACGTGTTTTTGATATTAATATTGTAGTTTATTCTTGTTTATCAATAAATGATTTGTATAGAATTTTCCAACAGCTAACGTTTGTAATAATAATCAAATAGCCCTGAGGCATTTGTGATCGAAAACCGTCCGTACCTCGCACTCATGTTGTTAATTTTAACTTAAAATAGCCAATTTACGCAATTGTTAAATAGCGAGAATGTTAATTTTAAGATGATTCATTTGGATGTTAACCGAAAATGAGATTTGGAAAACAGTTTTTTTTGCCAAATCTTAGTCTGTGCTCAACGAGTGTTCGTTTGTTCACTTTATCACGTCGTTCGTGCTGTAAATGTAAAAAAACTGAACTTAAAGACAATAAAATAAGTTAAACTAACTATTGCGGCAAAATACTACAGACGAGTTTATCAGTTCTTTTTTGAGTATTTTCGTTGGACAAAAGTTATGTAAATAATAAAATCGAAAGAAGAAAATTAGGCTAGAGAGAAAAGGATAGGATAGGTTATTCATGTTTATCCCCGTGAATGGGAGAACCAAGTGGGTTAACACACGGGCAGTCGTCAGATCACCTCGCACCCATTGTCGGGTTACCAGAGCTATTGCAGTGTGTTGTGTATGATTCACACGTTCCTTCCATTTGATAGAACCCATTAATCCGCTGGGTTCAGGTAATGTCCGTTAAATGCCTTGCTTAAGGACACAACTGAATAGGCTAGCAACACTGTCAGAACCTGCAGTCTTTCGGTTGAAAGGTTCGCACTAAACTGCCAGACTAACCGGTCGTACAGAAAAATATGATAAAACACATACAGTTAATAAAAAAATAGTTTAAAAGACATAAGTATAACGGTCATTAAACTATTTATTGGTTAATTCCCCAGCTATTTTTGTAATGGAACTAAAAAATGTGTTATGTCTTGCGTGTGTTGGCTTGCTGATGCCTATGGTTTCTTCACAGGTTGTTGGTAAGTTATCTACCTCTATATGCTGTTTGTTTTAAGCTTTCTGACATTTTAACCGTTTATTTTTTGACCCATTTTAGTTTAGTTTTAGTTTATTTATTTTCTGTCCCAGTATTAATAGCGAATCAAATCACGACACAGGAACAGGAAAAGACGGTAAAGCGAACAGTGGTTAAAACACGACATTTAAAAAAGGATATTATTTAATAAATAGCGGACGCGGCTACCAAACCTAAGCGAATAGACAATAATAAGCAAACAAAATTTACCTTGTAGCAGCGCTCTGGTTTTAGACGGGTTTTGAACAGGGTAGCATAGGTGAAGTATTTTATTGGGTTTTTGGTTTTTACGCAAAATGCAGCTAGGAAAAGCGCTGTACACAGGGCATAGCTTAAGTAAGTAAAGAGTTAAAGCCTGAGAGAGCAGCGAGTCATAGGGAGGACAAGCCAAAATGCTCTCTCTGATATTACGAAATCTTATACAGTTTATATAAGACACATAACAGGAAACACATGGTTGTATACACGAGGCGTGGACGCCGTTAAACAGAAATCGTGGGGAAGCAATTCATCGACTGAAATGTCGAAAACAGGAAATTAATCGCGACTTCCCATGCACAAAATATGGACACATGGCATGGCGCGACCTAGTTGTTAAAATATATAATAATACAATTATAAACGTGTGGGATTCCCACAACTTCATTAAATTTTATGGTTTAACTTAGGGTAATTCCCTGTAGTAAAACCACAATTCGGTTAAAAAATGAGACCTAAACCTGGGAAAGTAAAGAGTATGTATCATATGATGATATGATATTATCAAGTATATAATACCCATGTCTCTACTATATACAACGCTTTGGAATAGTCTAAAAATATACAGTGAGCACACACTACATCAGATCTAAGCATTCCCTTTTCTAAGTGGCCCAGTTACAGATAATAAAAAGTAAGTGACACTTTCCAAGTACTGCTTTTATACTTTGTTAATTATAACTTGGTTTCTAACCAGGTTGTCCTGGAAATCAACAATATTCCACTTGCCACGGATGCACTGTACCATGTAGTGATAAAGACTCCCCTGCACCTTGTCCAAGGATTTGTCAAACTGGTTGTTATTGTCCTGTTGGGACATATTTACTTGGAGAAAATTGTGTTTCCTATGAAAATTGCCCAGCCATAGGTACCTTTCGATTTATTTTATAGTTGTCGCATTTTATCTCAGTGTATATACATAGATATTTTAGTGTTTTTAAACTTAATTAATTTTTTCAGTGTTAAGTGTAACCCAGGAATCTGATGGTTAAGTCCATGTTTGCTAAGTTTTTTACTTTGCTTTTCTACAGAACCCCCTTCCACACCACCTCCTACTACAGCACCC
>CH001990.1:1218708-1232168 GCA_000149265.1 Ciona savignyi
CACCACCCCCTTCCAACCACCCCCTACCACACCACCCCCTACCACAGAAACCTGCTACCACAACACCCCCTTCCACACCACCCCCTGCTACACCACCCTCTACCACAGCACCCATTACAAAACCTGCATCTAGTAAGTTCCCTTTACGCCACTGAAACATTCATACATTTTGACTGAACAGTTTTGTGGGTTAGTCTGTCTCTAATCTGTCGGACAAATCAGTTTGATTAAGATTGTAGTAAATTTTGAATTTTGATACAAAAGTAGGCTAAGCAAACACTTTCCTTCCTATGGATTGCCACCTTAACGTGGTAGGGGGTTTGTGTTTCCAATGAACCCAAGAGCAATGCCATCGGGGTGGAATTTTCTACACCTGGCCCCAGATAAAAGCATGGAACCAAAAGAAAATCAAACAAAACATCCCGACAATGATGGTCTATACTGTAAGCGAGGAAAAGTGGCCTTTTTTTCTCAAAATGCTTGCTGCTTTTCTGATCCTAATTCAAGCAAGTCGTGCTTGCATCCTCTCTGCAAAGAATCTGGTGGCGTGGCCTCTACTTTGTAACTTTTGTATTCTTTTGTCTTGAATAATGCTTGGTTTAACATTCGGCCTACAGCATAGCCACTAACCATATTTGCCATTGATTAAATATGATTTTACTATTGCTTTTACTGCTTACCCTATGCCTGAAGTTTTGAAAACGAAATTTAGTTTGTGTTACAGATTCAAATTCTGACCATTGAAATTCATCTCTTAAATGTTGGAAAAACAAGGTGTTGTAGTAACATTCGCGGCTTTTGTAATATTGTTTGCTTAATATATTAAGTTATGTTAAAATTGTAAAAGCGGGCATTTAATGCGCGCACGGCTGTTCCTCATGTCAATCATTTTCCTGTAAACCGGCTATTATCCCCAACGCTTCCTTTATAACTCTTCACACACACATTATGCCATACGTATTGCAAGCTGATGTTTTGTGTATGAAGTCTTTGCATTAATTATTATCGACATAAAGAACAAAATAAATTGCCTGCTTGGAGCGCTGCTCCGGGCATGTCCAGTCAATCAGTTTAACTGTATGTGTTTTATTGAACTACGGATATTTATGTACTAGGTATAGACGGCAGCGGATCCTGGGGCCTGGTCCCGGCCAATTAGAGTTACGTTGAAAAACCCAAGCCCCACTAAGTCAATTTATCCGGACGGTTAGTCTGGCGGCTAAGTGCGTCGCCTTTCAATCGAAAGGTTGCAGGTTCGAAACTGTCGTTAGCTAGTCGGTTGTGTCCTTGGGCAAGGCACTTAACGGACATTGTCTGAACCCAGTGGATTAATGGGCTGTAACAAATTGAAGGAACGTGTGAATCATACACAACACACTGCAATAGCTCCGGTAACCCGACGGTGGGCGCGAGGTGATCTGATGATTGCCCGTGTGTTAACCCCAATGGTTTTCCCATTTACGGGGCTAAACATAAATATCTTATCCTATCCAACGTGCTCAAAAGTGCCAAAATAAAAGACATAAGTGATCGTTAGGTGGTTATAACTCGTAGCTGTGTTGCTATACTTGTATTGGAATTTTAATTAAACATACCGTCTATTAGCCTGCCTTATGTCTCGTGCGGTTCGGCTTAAAATCTGTCGGCAACCACTTTTCGTTGTTTTGGAAGGAAAGTCCCTTAGCGGCCGCGTTCACTATATTTATTTAATTTAATTCTTTTTTAAGATGATGTGTTTAACAACTATATCTATTTAATTAAATAGACTTTTTAAAATGACGTGTTTTAACAACTATATTTATTTAATTATATATTCTTTTTTTAAATTACGTGTTTTTAATGGTTTGCCGTCTTTTCCTGTTACTGTGTCGTGATTTGATTCGTTTGCCATTTTTTAATACCGGGGCAAAAATCAATAAACTAACTAAAGAATGATAGTAAGAATCCTGCTTTTTTGAAGACTGCAAATATGAAGTTTTACGAGAAGTGTGATTTCTTTCTGCTCTTTCAGGACGCTCACGTAGGCTATCAATTCTATTTCGCGAAGGAAAGTCCCGGATAAAGAATGGCTTTTGGGAGTTTAAACCGTCAAAGCGACACTTCTAAGAAAAGTAATATAAGCCTATATAAATACCAATACCCTGGTTGCAGGAAAAACAGTATGACGTGAAATCCAATAGGTGGGTTAAATGATGTTGATTCGGTGGCCCATTTGTCAATGAAATACTTCTGATGGAAATATAAATTGTAAAACGGGGAAAAGACGGCTAAACGAACAGTGGTAAAACACATTATTAAAAGTAGAAAAACTAGAACTAACAATTTCAGTAGATACTCGGCAAATTATTTTAATATAAGAATAAGATAACTTGTAAACAAAATTATTAAAAACAAACGATATAAAGCCCTAAAGAAAAGTGTGCAATAAAGCGCGTTTAAATCCACCACGCTCTTTTCGTCGAACACTTCGAAATTGAGTTTTAGCGATTTGAAATTGTCGGAGAAAATCGTATAATAAGTTTTTCAAAACTTTTATAAACTGAACACACAAAACACTCGTTTAATTACCATGACCAAGGGATGGGACATATTAATTGGTTATAACTTTGGTCTGCTAACGTCATTTGAACAAAAACACCCCTGTTGGTAGCGAAAGGTAGTCAAAATGTTGATTTACGGATCGTCTCCAACAAACTTATGTTATTCTCCTTCATATGGTGGTTGTTATCTTTACAGGAACACAACAGTATTACTAAGGACGGCCGTAAACTAGCTTAAACCCTATTTATTATAAATTTGGAAGTCGCGTACACTATATTCATTTAATTGTATCTTATTGTAATAACGTGTTTTAACGACTGTTCGTTCTTTTCCCGTTTCTGTGCCGTGTTTTGATTCTATTTCTATTTTTAATACTAAGGGAAAATGAATAAACTAACAACTTATTACATCTTTGTTGATTGATGCATTAAAATTTAAAAAAGTGCTCAAAAGCGCCGTTGCGATCAAATATAGGTTTTACGGAAGGCCGATATAAAAGACACAATTGATTGTTAGATGGTCATAAATCATAGCTATGTTGGTATACAAGTATTGAAATTTTAATTAAACATACCGTCTAAAAGCCTGGTTTATTTCTCCTGCGTTTTGGTTTAAATCTGTCGGCAATCACTTTTCAATGTTTCTGAAGGAAAGTCCCTGATAATGGATGACAGTAAGAATTCTGCTTTTTCGCAGACTGCTGCAGATGTGAAGTTTTATGGGAAGTGTGGTTTCTTTGTTTTCTTTCAGGACGCTCACATATTAATTCTCTTTTGCGAAGGAAAGTCCCGGATAATGAATGTCTTTCGGAAATTTAAACCGTCAAAGCGTCACTTCTAAGAAAAGTAATATAAGCCGATATAAATACCAATACCCTGGTTGCAGGAAAAACAGTATGACGTGAAATCCAATAGGTGGGTTGAATCATGTTGATTCGGTGGCCCATTTGTCAATGAAATACTTGTGATGGAAATAAAAAATGTAAAACGGGGAAAAGACGGCTAAACGAACAGTGGTAAAACACATTATTAAAAGTAAAAAACTAGAACTAATAATTTCAGTAGATACTCGCCAAATTATTTTAATATAAGAATAAGATAACTTGGAAACAAAAGTATTAAAAAACAAACGATATAAAGTCCTGAAAAAAAGTGTGCAATAAAGCGCGTTTAAATCCACCACGCTCTTTTCGTCGAACACTTCGAAATTGAGTTTTAGCGATTTGAAATTGTCGGATAGGATGGTATAATAAGTTTTTTTAAAACTTTTATAAACTGAACACACAAAACACTCGTTTAATTACCATGACCAAGAGATGGGACATATTAATTGGTTATAACTTTGGTCTGCTAACGTCATTTGAACAAAAAACACCCCTGTTGGTAGCGAAAGGTAGTCAAAATGTTGATTTACGGATCGTCTCCAACAAACTAATGTTATTCTCCTTCATATGGTGGTTGTTATTTTTACAGGAACACAACAGTATTACTAAGGACGGCCGTAAACTAGCTTAAACCCTATTTATTATAAATTTGGAAGTCGCGTACACTATATTCATTTAATTGTATCTTATTGTAATAACGTGTTTTAACGACTGTTCGTTCTTTTCCCGTTTCTGTGCCGTGTTTTGATTCTATTTCTATTTTTAATACTAAGGGAAAATGAATAAACTAACAACTTATTACATCTTTGTTGATTGATGCATTGAAATTAAAAAAAAGTTCTCAAAAGCGCCGTTGCGATCAAATAGAAGTTTTACGGAAAGCCGATATAAAAGACACAATTGATTGTTAGATGGTTATGCCTCGTAACTGTGTTGATATACATGTATTGAAATTGAATTTAACCATACCGTCTAATAGTCTGGTTTATTTCTCCTGCGTTTTGGTTTAAATCTGTCGGCAGTCACTTTTCAATGTTTCTGAAGGAAAGTCCCTGATAATGGATGACAGTAAGAATTCTGCTTTTTCGCAGACTGCTGCAGATGTGAAGTTTTATGGGAAGTGTGGTTTCTTTGTTTTTTTTCAGGACGCTCACATATTAATTCTCTTTTGCGAAGGAAAGTCCCGGATAATGAATGTCTTTCGGAAATTTAAACCGTCAAAGCGTCACTTCTAGAAAAAGTAATATAAGCCGATATAAATAGGCTACCAATATCCTGGTTGCAGAAATAACAGTATAACGTGAATACCAATATACGTGTTTATGATATTAATATATTAGTTTGTTCTTGTTTATCATTAAATGATTTGTAGGGAATTTTTCAATAGCTAACTTTTGCAATAATAATAAAATAGCCCAGAGGCATTTGTGATCGGAAGACGTTCGTACCGCGCACTAATGTTGATAATTTTAACTTAAATGGCCATTTTATGTAATTGTTAAAATTAGAATTACTGAGAATTTTGGAGATATATGGAGAATATGATAGAGTCTTGGAAAACAATTTATTTTTGCTGCATTATAGTCTGGGCTGAACTAGTGATCGTTCGTTCACTTTATCACGTCTTTTGTGCTGTAAATGTAAAAAAAACTAAACTTAAAAGACAATAAAAAGTGTAAAACAAAATACAACAGGCGAGTTCAGTTTCTTTTTTGACTATTTTCGTTGGGAAAAAGATATGCAAGGATAAATAATTAAAAATGAGGAAAATTGGGCTAGAAAGAAAGTTAATAAAATAATGTTTAAAAGACATAAGTATAACGGTCATTAAACTTATTTATGGTTTATTTCCCAGCTATTTTTGTAATGGAACTAAACATTTCGTTATGTCTTGCGTGTGTTGGCCTGCTGATGCCAGTGGTTTATTCACAGGTTGTTGGTAAGTTATCTGTCTATATGCTGTTTGTTTTAAGCTTTCTGACATTTTAATCGTTTATTTTTGACTTTTCGAGTTTATTGGAAAAGCACGGCAATATTAAAACATAGAAAAAAACGTATACAATAGGTCGGGCTGTAGAAGTTTCTGTTAAGTGTTTTTAACGTGGAAACAAAATTTAGACTAAACTGGCCTTAGGCAGAAATTAGTCTACACATCGAAAACAAACTTTTTTTTAGTCATCACAATTACGGAAAGTATACATTTTTCTTAACTCCAAATCGTTATATCTATTCTTCCTGCTTAAAATGATAAAAAATTGGCCTCTTGTTACATTTTCCCGGTGGCGAGAATTTCCCCTAGTGTTTTGTTAAATTAAAAATCGAGGCAAATGCAGCACACGCGAAAATAGTCCATGTTTGTGACGTCATAGTAGAAATCCCAGCAGCAAACGCGAAAATAATCCATGTTTGTGACGTCATAGTAGAAATCCCTGCAGCAAACAATTGGGATCCCAGTTAGGAATCCTGAAAGATAACCTAAGTGTTAATCCGTTTTAGCAAATAACCTGGCGACCGGTCTGTTGGGTATATTTATACCGCCTAGTACTATTATACAGTGTTCTTAGCTTTGCCGTGAAGTTTCCCCCTTTTCTTTAGCATTAAATTTTAATGTTTAACTTAGGGTAATTCCCTGTAGTAAAACCAAAATTCCGTTAAAAATACGACCTAAACGAAACCTGGAAAAGTAAAGAAGTTTAGTTTAGTTTAGTTTTAGTTTATTCATTTTCCCCCGAATAATAAAAAAAATGGTAAACGAATCAAATTAGGACACAGGAAAGGAACAGGAAAAGACGGCAAAACGAACAGTTGTTAAAACACTTCATTAAAAAAAGAATAACATTTAATAAATATAGCGGACGCGGCGTGAATATCCTATCCTAACCTTGCATTTTCCCATTCACAGGGATAAACATGAATATCCTATCTTATATAACATTTAACACTTGTTTTATATTGTTTCAGGAACTTCACAATGTCCAAGAAATCAAATTTACAAATCATGCGGCGGATGCACGCGTCGATGCTCAGACGCGTTCACTTTGAACACAACACCGTGTCCTCTTATCTGTTTGCCAGGTTGCTACTGTGCAAATGGGATGTACTTGAGCAATTCTGGTAACTGCGTGACAATGCTGCAATGTTTCTTAACCGGTACGATTACTGGTGGTGGGTCTATTGGAGGTATACCTATTGGAGGTTTCCCTATTGGGGGTTTACCTTTTGGGGGTTTACCCATTGGGGGTTTACCTATTGGAGGTTTACCCATTGGAGGGGGAACCATTGGTGGTCAAGGTAATACGTGAACCTAATTGTCTTGCAATTCATTTATAAGAGTGGTCCAATTCTATGTCACAAACAAATACTAACCAGAGCGTAATCGGATCTAGGTTATAGTAATAGACTCATTAAATAGTGTGCTTAATTTATCACAAATACAACACACAATGGTAGGTAAAATTACACTACTTAGGATAGGATAGGATATTTGTATTTATCTAGGTTTTCCCATTCACGGGGATAAACATGAATATCCTATCCTCCTATCCTATCCCTATCTGCGTGAATGGGAAAACCAAGGTGGTTAACACACGGGCAATCGTCAGATCACCTCGCGCCCATCGTCGAGTTACCAGAGCTATTGTAGTGTGTTGTGTATGAGTCACACGTTTATTTAATATAGTAGAACCCATTAATCCACTGGGTTCAGGCGATGTCCTTTAAGTGCCTTGCATTTTGCATGCCTATTTACTGACGTGTTTTAACTACTCTAGTTTTGCCGTATTATCCTGCCTACTTAACTTAAATAATTATGTCATTCTCCTTTAATGTAATAAAGGAACGAAAAAACAAACTTTTTTTAGTTTCCACAGTTTGCCCTGGTAATCAGATTCGAGTATTATGTGGAAGTGGTTGCCCGTTACCAACTTGTCAAAATCCCAACCCTCCAAACATATTTTGTCCTACATTTTGCCGAAGATGTGTCTGCCCAACTGGCACTGTATTGAATGGAGTTAACTGTGTGCCATTGAGCCAGTGTCCTACCTCAGTGTCAAACAGTGGGTTTGGGTTTTTTTCTTGTTTGTTTTAAACATTAAGCCAATAATATATTTGGTTTAAGTGACATTCACTGTCCGACCGATTAGTCCAGTGGTTTAGTGCGACCCCTTTTAACCAAAAGGTTACAGGTTCGAAACTGGTTGCTAGCTAGTTGGTTGTGTCCTTGGGCAAGGCACCTAACATACATTACCTGAACCCAGTGGATTAAATGGATTCCACTAAATTGAAGAATCATGTAAATCATACACAACACACTGCAATAGCTCCAGTAACCCGATGGTAGGAGCGAGGTAATTTGGCAATTGCCTGTGTGATAACCCCCTTGGTTTTCCCATTCATGGGGATAAACACAAATATTCTATCCTAAATGCTCTGCCCAAGGATACAATCTACAATCAGTGGATAGTTTTAACCAATTCTGCTTAATCTTCTGTCTTTTTATATGCCAACACCTTTTAACGTTTTAACGCTAAAACCTAATATTTCATAACCGTTTTCAAATTAAAAAAACAAAAAGGAAAATGATAAATTCATTTAAATGTCATAATAAGATAATTATCATTCATACGTCATACAGATTGCCCAGGAAATCAGATTAATGTACAATGTGGAAGTGGTTGCCCATTACCAACTTGTCAAAATCCCAACCCTCCAAATGTAGTTTGTCCTGCGTTTTGCCGAAACTGCGTCTGTCCCACTGGCACAGTGTTGAATGGAGTTAACTGTGTTCCACTAAGCCAGTGCCCAGTCACAAATCCTCCAACAAATAGTAAGCTTTGTCTGGACATTGCAACCTTAGACCGATTAGCTTGATGGATTAGTTCGCTGCTTTTCAGTTTAAGGGTTGCAGGTTCCATATTGCCCCTTGCTGCTTTCCATTTATTCCGATAAAATGAATACCTTATCCAAAGGTTAACAAATTCTGGCGATTTTGCCAGGACATAAGTGACGTCTTTGAAGGGGAGTGGGGCCTGAGCGCCGCACTAGCTTTTAGCTACTTGCTCAAACCACCTTTTACACTCTAAATCGATTTCTCCAAAAAACAATGACTGCATAGTAATGTCTGGAGAGGAAATTATTCGGAACCGATAGCCGCTGTTGGTTTACAGGGCATGGGGAATTAGGTACAACGACAATATGCAGTATATGTTGAACAATGAAAAACCACGAAATTGCTACATATGTTAGGTTTAGGGGAGTCTGCTAAGTGCCTTGACCAAAGACAAAACTTACTAGCTAGCAACCGGTTTCTAACCTGCAACCTTTTTAGTGAAAAGTGACACATATCAACTGAAGAAGTTATTTAGCTGGACTATCAATAATTCTATATAACTCTGTTTTTTTATGTTTAATTGTTTATTTATAAGAGGATTCAGCAATTCCTAACAGTTTACATAGTGATATATTTGGTATTACAAACTCAAAGAATACAATATCAACTTATGTCTTTACCCTCTATGTAATCTCTTAACATTTCATCAACATTTATGTTTTAATTAGAAGATATTTATTATTCAAATGTCATAATAAGATATAATTATCATTTAAATGTCATAATAAGATATTTATCATTCATATGTCATACAGATTGCCCAGGAAACCAGATCCAAGTACAATGTGGAAGTGGTTGCCCGTTACCAACTTGTCAAAATCCCAACCCTCCAAATGTAGTTTGTCCTACATTTTGCCGAAACTGTGTCTGCCCAACTGGCACAGTGTTGAATGGTGATAACTGTGTGCCATTGAGCCAGTGCCCAGTCACAAATAGTAAGTTTAAAAGATTTTGTATTAATATAGTATTTAAATTTATTGAATGGTGAATTAAATTTTTTTAAACCTGTCATTAGTTAAAAGCACTAGATAAATTTCAGAAATGGTGTATGTTTTCTCTGTAGGCCTATTGAACTATACCTGAAAATCTTTAGTTTCCGAAATGATCAGATCACCTCGCTTCAATTGTCAGGTTACTGCAGTTTTACCAGTGCATTGTCTATAATTAAAAAGTTCCTTTTTATTAGAACTATATTTGTTAGGTTCAGGCGAGTTTACTAACTACCTTACCCCCCAAAAAATTGAGTAGCTAGCGACAAGTTTCGAACCTGCAACCCTTTTGCTAAAAAGTGACGCATCATCCCAAAAATTCCTCAGTCAGAGTACTGATAATTCTATATAACTGTGTTTTTTATGCCTAATTATATTAAGAATATAATATTAAAATAGTGTCTCTGCCCTTCATGTAACGTCTTAACATTTTTTTAATGTTTTGTTTTTTTAATTAGAAGATATTTATCACTTAAATGCCATAATAAGTTTATCATTCAAATGTCATTATAGAATATTTATCATTCAAATGCCATAATAAGACATTTATCATTCAAATGTCATAATAAAATAATTATCATTCAAATATCATAATAAAATAAATATAATTCAAATGTCATAATAAGATATTTATCATTCATATGTCTTTATAGAACATTTATCATTCAAATGTCATTATAGAATATTTATCATTCAAATGCCATAATAAGACATTTATCATTCAAATGTCATAATAAGATAATTATCATTCAAATGTCATAATAAGATATTTATCATTCATATGTCATAATAAGATAATTATCATTCAAATGTCATAATAAGATATTTATCATTCAAATGTCATAATAAGATAATTATCATTTAAATGTCATAATAAGATATTTATCATTCATATGTCATAATAAGATAATTATCATTCAAATGTCATAATACAATATCTATCATTCATATGTCATAATAAGATATTTATCATTCAAATGTCATAATAAGATATTTATCATTCAAATGTCATAATAAGATATTTATCATTCAAATGTCATAATAAGATATTTATCATTCAAATGTCATAATAAGATATTTATCATTCAAATGTCATAATAGGATAATTATCATTCAAATGTCATAATAAGATATTTATCATTTAAATGTCATAATAAGATAATTATCATTCAAATGTCATAATAGGATAATTATCATTCATATGTCATAATAAGATAATTATAATTTAAATGTCATAATAAGATATTTATCATTCATATGTCATAATAGGATAATTATCATTCATATGTCATACAGATTGCCCAGGAAACCAGATTTATGTACAATGTGGAAGTGGTTGCCCGTTACCAACTTGTCAAAATCCCAACCCTTCAAATCAAGCTTGTCCGGAATTTTGCCGAAACTGCGTCTGTCCCACTAACACAGTGTTGAATGGTGATAACTGTGTACCATTGAGCCAGTGCCCAGTCACAAATAGTAAGTTTGAAATATTTTGTATTAATATAGTAATTAAATTTATTGAATAGTGAATTTAATTTTTTTTAAAGCTGTCACTTTAAAGCACTAGATAAATTTCAGAAATGGTGTATGTTTTCTCTGTAGGCCTATTGAACTATACCCGAAAATCTTTAGTTTCCGAAATGATCAGATCACCTCGCTCCAATTGTCAGGTTACTGGAGTTTTACCAGTGTATTGTCTATAATTAAAAAGTTCCTTTTTATTAGAACTATATTTGGTAGGTTCAGGCGAGTTTACTGCCCAACTTACCCAAAGACAAAATTTGTCCAACTGGTTAGTATGGCGGTTAAGTGCGACACCTTTCAATCGAAAGGTTGCAGGTGCGAAACTGGTCGCTAGCTAGTTGGTTGTGTCCTTCGGCAAGGCACTTTACGTACATTGCCTGAACCCAGCGGATTAATGGGTTTTACTAAATTATAAGGAACGTGTCTATCATATACAACACACTGCAATAACTCCGGTAACTCAACGGTGGGCGCGAGGTGATTTGTCGATTGCCGTGTCTTTAACCCCCTTGGTTTTCTCACTCACGGGGATAAACATTTAAGATAAATACCCTTTAAATGTCATAATAAGATAATTATAATTCAAATGTCATAATAAGATAATTATAATTCAAATGTCATAATAAGATAATTACCATTCATATGTCATACAGGTTGCCCAGGAAATCAGATTTATGTACAATGTGGTAGTGGTTGCCTGTTACCAACTTGTCAAAATCCCAACCCTCCAAATGTAGTTTGTCCTACATTTTGCCGAAACTGCGTCTGTCCCACTGGCACTGTATTGAATGGTGATAACTGTGTGCCATTGGCCCAGTGCCCAGTCACAAATAGTAAGTTTAAAAGATTTTGTATTAATATAGTAATTAAATTTATTGAATGGTGAATTGAATTTTTTTAAACTCATCAATATTTGAAAGCACTAGGTAAATTTTAGAAATTAAATATGTATTTTAACACTTGCTAAAAATTTAAAATAGAAAGTGTGATATAATTGGTATTACAAACTCAAAGAATTCAATATTAAACTACTGTATGTAATCTCTTAACATCAACATTCATGTTTTAATTAAAAGATAATTATCATTCAAATGTCACAATAGGACATTTATCATTTAAATGTCATAATAAGATAATTATC
This sequence comes from Ciona savignyi, assembly GCA_000149265.1. NCBI lineage: Eukaryota > Metazoa > Chordata > Ascidiacea > Phlebobranchia > Cionidae > Ciona > Ciona savignyi. The sequence goes on from CH001990.1 coordinate 1,230,675, forward strand.
ATTTAAATGTCATAATAAGATAATTATCATTTAAATGTCATTATAAGATATTTATCATTCATATGTCATAATAAGATATTTATCATTCAAATGTCATAATAAGATAATTATCATTCAAATGTCATAATAAGATATTTATCATTCATATGTCATAATAAGATATTTATCATTCATTTGTCATAATAAGATATTTATCATTTAAATGTAATAATAAGATATTTATCATTTAAATGTAATAATAAGATATTTATCATTCATTTGTCAGAATAAGATATTTATAATTCATATGTCATAATAAGATATTTATCATTTAAATGTAATAATAAGATATTTATCATTCAAATGTCATAATAAGATATTTATCATTCATATGTCATAATAAGATATTTATCATTCATATGTCATAATAAGATATTTATCATTCAAATGTCATAATAAGATAAATACCATTTATATGTCATAATAAGATATTTATCATTCATATGTCATAATAAGATATTTATCATTCAAATGTCATAATAAGATAATTATCATTCAAATGTCATAAAAAGACAATTATCATTCAAATGTCATAATAAGATATTTATCATTCATACATCATACAGGTTGCCCAGGAAACCAGATTTATGTACAATGTGGAAGTGGTTGCCCGTTACCAACTTGTCAAAATCCCAACCCTCCAAATCAAGTTTGTCCTACATTTTGCCGAAACTGTATCTGCCCTACTAACACAGTGTTGAATGGTGATAACTGTGTACCATTGAGCCAGTGTCCAGTCACAAATAGTAAGTTTAAAAGATTTTGTATTAATATAGTAATTAAATTTATTAAATGGTGAATTTAATTTTTTTAAAGCTGTCACTAGTTAAAAGCACTAGATAAATTTCAGAAATGGTGTGTGTTTTCTCTGTAGGCCTATTGAACTATACCCGAAAATCTTTAGTTTTCGAAATGATCAGATCACCTCGCTCCAATTGTCAGGTTACTGGAGTTTTACCAGTGCATTGTCTATAATTAAAAAGTTCCTTTTTATTAGAACTATATTTGGTAGGTTCAGGCGAGTTTACTAACTACCTTACCCCCCAAAAAATTGAGTAGCTAGCGACAATTTTTCTACCTGCAACCCTTTTGCTAAAAAGTGACGCATCATCCCAAAAATTATTCAGTCAGACTACCGATAATTCTATATAACTGTGTTTGCTATGCCTAATTATATTAAGAATATAATATTAAAATACTGTCTCTGCCCTTCATGTAATGTCTAAACATTTTTTTATGCCTCTGTTTTTTAATAAGAACATTATCATTTAAATGCCATACTAAGTTTATCATTCAAATGTCATAATAACATATTTATCTTTTAAATGTCATAAAAAGTCATCTATCATTTAAATGTCATAATAAGATAAATATCATTCATACGTCATACTAAGATAATCATCATGCATATGCTATAATAAGATATTCATCATTAAAATGCCCTAATAAGATAAT
>CH001990.1:1245785-1262820 GCA_000149265.1 Ciona savignyi
ACACGTCACATTAGATTTGAACTATAAATTACAAACGGGCGAGGACGTGGCTATTGTTTTTTTATTGTGTTTCATTTCTTCATTACTTGTGCGATGCCACTAAAATAACTTTGGTAGCAATATTTTAATGACTAGTGCGTCGCAAGCTCAGCAAACTTTTGGAAAGGCGTCGCAACCAAAAAAGTTTGAGAACCACTGGTCTAAGCCGTTTCAGGCCGCGGCCTATTTGGGAGGCGCTGTTTTATGCATGTCTAACGAATCTGTTGAACTGTGTGTTTTATGTGTTCACAACTAAACAAGAATAAAGGAACCTTTCGTTGATGTCGTCAGATTCCAAAAGCCTAACTGTTAGCAGGAAACACTGGGACAGATAAAGTGCTAAACAATAGGCACCAAACATAGCCCAGCACTAGTCGATTTACCAATCTGTGTTGGTCATGCAAGTCTATTTCTGAAAAAAAAGTTTTTGCCACACAATTGCTTTAATTTTTGGATTCCAACGTGCTCGAAATAGCAATCCAAGCTACAATTGGAGTGCAATGAAGAAGATCACAGCAATAATAAGATCTAACAAAACAATGCTCTCCATTCCAAGCCTAAGATATCATCTCGTGACATCTCGTCAATTTTAGTTAAAGACTTTGCAAAGTTTCTGGGAGACCAGAGTATTAGTTTCGTTTCCTCAGAATTAAGAAGAAAAATGTTGCATTTTTATTATTGTTCCAGAAAACTATGCCTCATCAAAACGCACTGGCAATCAACTAAAAAGGTATTTAACAATTCATTGCTAGGTGTGGGCTCTTTTAAATGGAATTTTCAAATTGTAAACTTTCGCCATCCCGTGGTTGGTTTGGATTTTAAAAGCGTTTCACCTCATTGTGGTTGAGCAAAGTGTTGGACTACGTTGATTAAAAAGAAATGAACAGTGCACCGCTTGCAACAAACCATTAAGAAGCTGGAGAAAATCAAAATAAAGTAAAATTTCCGAAAGGCAATAAAAGAATTATCGTTCGTGAGCAATTAAAGAAAAGAACATTTTTAACGAAAGAAATTGTAAAAAAATTTTTACAATTAAAGAAAAGAAAATATTCAACATTTTGGCCGAATCAGAAAAGTATTTCCTTCACACGCGTAGTAGACTTGTGCAATAACCAATATTACTTATTTTATTTGGGTTTAGCGGCCAAGTTTAATTATAGCGAAATTTAATAATTTATTGCTTTTTAGACATGTTTTAATGACTGTTGTTTTGTGGTTTTCCCCTGTTTTTTCAAATTTTTATCAAAGGTCCTGCTTCGTGTTTTCATCGTTGAAACAAAAAATAAACTAAACTAAACTAATTACCGACATGCAAGTTTGCCATGGTAGAGATGACAGAACTTTGATTGTTGCAGTTGTTTAGCATTTTGCGTAATGATTGGTTCATAATATGTGATAAGGGTACGATCATGACTAAATCTTTATTGATTATTGCATGAGTATTGTTTTTATTGGTTTTTTTCTATGAGTATTTTTGTCTGTTTACATTATTGCGTGGCAAGGATTCTTTACCCTGACTAAGTTTTATACAGGTATGGTTGAAGGGCAGCAAACTAATCCACCAAGTTAATCAGTCTAAAGTTATGAATGTTGCAATTGCTAATAATGACCTAACTTACTAGTTTTTGGGGCCTCCTATGGCCTAAATTCCTGGTCCCTGTGGCTACCATGGACCCACTCATACTAATGTAATGTATCATGACCTACATTCCTGGTCCCAGTGCTACCATGGACCCACCCATACTAATGTAATGTATCATGACCTACATTTCTAGTCCCAGTGCTACCGTGGACCCACCCATACTAATGTAATGTATCATGGCCTACATTTCTAGTCCCAGTGCTACCGTGGACCCACCCATACTAATGTAATGTATCATGGCCTAAATTCCTGGTCCCGGTGGCTACTGTGGACCCACCCATACTAATGTAATGTATCATGGCCTACATTCCTGGCCCCAGTGCTACCATGGACCTACCCATATTAATGTAATGTATCATGGCCTACATTCTGGTCCCAGTGCTACCGTGGACTCGCCCATACTAATGTAATGTATCATGGCCTACATTTCTAGTCCCAGTGCTACCGTGGACCCACCCATACTAATGTAATGTATCATGGACTACATTTCTAGGCCCAGTACTACCGTGAACCCACCCAAACTAATGTAATGTATCATGTGCTACATTCCTGGTCCCAGTGCTACCATGGACCCACCCAAACTAATGTAATGTATCATGGCCTACATTCCTGGTCCCAGTACTACCGTGGACCCACCCATACTAATGTAATGCATCATGGCCTACATTCCTGGTCCCGGTGGCTGTCGTGAACCCGCCCATACTAATGTAAAGTAATGTCAACTTACTAGTTGTTGGAGGTACTGTGGTAGGACACTGGCTCAATGGCACACAGTTATCTCCCATCAACACTGTGGCAGGTGGACAGACACATGTTCGGCAGAATAGAGGACAAAATAGATTTTCGGGGTTGGGATTTTCACAAGTTGGTAACGGGCAACCACTTCCACATTCTACTTGGATCTGATTTCCAGGACAAACTGTGATTTTGAACGAATATTTTAATTCTTGTTTGTCTACTTTTGTATTAAAATTAAAAAGTTACTACAATCTTTATCAAACTGATCTATAAATCCCAAAACATAAATAACAGCAACTTAAAACTATACCGTAAATACCCAAAAAAAAACACCGGTAATATGAAGCAAAATACAAGAAAGATAAGAACGTCGGTAATATAAAGCTAAATAGATTTGGTATCGTCACATTACCTCGTGAATAAGTAAGTGACCGTTATAATATGAGAAATTATCAGGTCACCTGTCAGCCCCTTTGGGCTATTGCAGCGTGTTGTATATTAAAAAATAATTGTTCAGTTTTAGTAAAACACATGAATCAACTGGGTTAAGGCGATATCTGAATTGGCCGTTCCTTGTCCAAATAGACAACTGACAATCTAGCGACCTTTTTCTATCTAAACAATTTAGACAAAAAAGGCAAAATAAGGAACTTAGTAAACATACAGCTATTTCACATTGTTTAGTAATTGTCTTAAATATGATTGGGACGCTTTGTCAGTTTAAGCACAACCCATTATTTCATTGTCCCTGGCAATGTTTCTATGTGCCTTGATCAAGGAAACAACTAAACAGCTAGCGATTAGTTTCAATCCTACTACCTTTTGACTAAAAAACAATGAATGCAATAATGAGTCCAGCTTTTTGTTGGATAACTTGTAACTCTTTCGGCTAATAATCTGCAACCCTTAGACTGAAAGGCGACAGACTAACCCACCAGACTGTTCAGTCAGAGGTTATCGATGTTTCAATGGCCTAAAGGTGACTTACTAGATGCTGGAGTTGTAGGAGGTGCTGTAGTAGGCGGTGTTGTGGAAGGGGGTGGTGTGGAAGGGGGTGGTGGGGTTGGGCACTGGCTCAATGGAACACAGTTATCTCCATTCAACACTGTGCCAGGTGGACAGACACATAATCGGCAGAATAGAGGACAAAATAGATTTTCGGGGTTGGGATTTTCACAAGTTGGTAACGGGCAACCACTTCCACATTCTACTTGGATCTGATTCCCAGGGCAAACTGTGATTTTAAATAAATATTTTAATGCTTGTTTGCTTACTTTTGAACCAGATTTCAAAATTTACTACAATCATAATCAAACTAATTTATTCGGTGACTTACTAGATGCAGGAGTGCTAATAGGTGGTGTGGTTAAAGGTGGTGTGGTAGTCGGAAAAGTTGGCCTAGTAAAAATTGGTGTGGTAGGAGATGTTGTGAAAGGAGGTTCTGTGGAAAACAAAGTAAAAAACTTAACCATCAAATTTCTGGGTTATACTCCACACTGAAAAAACAAACTAAGTATAAAAAACACTAAAATAGCTTTACATAGTGTATGTGAGGTCATCTGATGATTGCCCCTGAAAAAATTACCATGTTTAATATACACTGAGATAAAACGGATGACCATAAATAAAATAAATCGAAAATTACCTATGGCTGGGCAATTTTCATAGGAAACACAATTTTCGCCAAGTAAATATGTCCCAGGAGGACAATAACAACCAGTTTGACAAATCCTTGGACAAGGTGCAGGGGAGTCTTTATCACTACATGGTACAGTGCATCCGTGGCAAAGGGAATATTGTTGATTTCCAGGACAATCTATATATATTTATGATGAAGTAGTTGTTATAAAATGTGAAAATATAGTTGAAGAAACTTACTGATTGCAACATCACATTGATCATTGGTCAGACAAGTATCTCCATAAAGATAAGTCTCAGATGGACAAGTGCATTGTTGGCGACAAATTAAAGGACATGGTCCTGGATTTTCTCTATCAGAGCAGCTAACATCACATCCAGCACAAAGAGAGTAAACCTGGTTGCTTGGACAAGCTGAAAGAGTAAATTATTGTCAATGAACATTACAAAAAGAAGATAAGAATAAGATATCGGATATTCATGTATATCCCTGGGAATGGGAAACTACAAGGGGCATTAACACACGGCAACCAGAAGATCACCTCGTGCCTTACCGTCGGGTTACTGGAGCTATTTCAGCTAGCGGCCAGTTTCGAACCTGCAACCTTTGGCTAAAAGACAATGCACTAACATACCAAGCTCATCAGCCAGACTTAGTTATAAGCAACAAAACACCAATTATACCTTTCAGCCACATCGCACTGGTCATTGGTAAGGCACAAATCTCCATGAAGATAAGTATTAGCTGGACAGAAACAACCAACATGGCAGATCTTAGGACATGGGGCTGGAGAGTCTTTATCGCTGCATTGAACATTGCAACCACCGCACATGGAAAATACTTGATTCCCCGGACAAACTAAATGGGTGGAATAAATATGTTCTTTATCATTGTATTTTTAAGCAAGGATCTTAGCAGACATGGTCTAAGCCTAGTGAATTATAGAGTTCTTATAAACCTAAAGGTAGTTCTCACACATATGTCCAAAACACATTGCTTCGGTCAAGTTAAGAGGGTGCGAGGTGATCTGGTGATTTCCTGGGTTATAACTCTGCTATATTTTTTATTACCAATTATAAAACATAAATATCCTATATGATGTTAAATTAAAAAGCATACCTCCTGTGGCTGGACACTGTTCATAAGAAACACAATAATCTCCGATTAAATATGTCCCAACCGGACAATAACAACCAGTTTGACAAATCCTTGGACAAGGTGCAGGGGAGTCTTTATCACTACATGGTACAGTGCATCCGTGGCAAGTGGAATATTGTTGATTTCCAGGACAACCTGTTTAAATACCAAGTTATAATTAACAAAGTATAAAAGCAGTACTGGGAAAGTGTCACTTACTGAGAGCTACATCACATTGATCACTTGTAAGACATTGATTGTCGAATGTGTAAGTCCCAGTTGGACATGTGCATTGTTGGCGACAAATTGCTGGGCAGGGGATCGTTTGATTTCTTTGTTGGCAAGATTTTTCACAGCCAGCACAAAGTGAGTAGACTTGACCGTTAACACACGCTATAAAAAGTATTAAAAAAATAATAGATAGTAAAGAAAAATAAATGTTATCAGTCATAGGTGATGAAACAAAGATTAAAAAGTTATATTTACTGCTTCATAAAACAAAACTTTGTATTTTAAAGAAAGTGTCCGACCTGTCAGTCTGGTGGTTTAGTGCAGCGCCTTTCAATCAAAGGTTGGGGGTTTGAAACTGGTCGCTAGCTAGTCGGTTGTGTCCTTGGGCAAGACACTTTACTGACGGACTTTACCTGAACCCAGTGGATTAACGGGTTCTACTAAATTAAAAGAACATGTGAATCATACACAACACACTGTAATAGCTCCAGTAACCCGACGGTGCGCACAAGGGTTTTTACCTATTACAGGGCTTGGTTTTTCCTATTACAGGGATAAACATGAATATCCCATCCTATTCTAAGTACAAAGACAAAGCATTTAAATAAACTACAAGTGTGATTAATGGGCCAATTGAATGGTTGACAATTTTATATAGCATACTCAACAACCTATACAATACATATTAAAGTCATTTTTAACCCATACTTTCAGCAACTGCACATTGGTCATTGGTAAGACACAAATCCCCATGAAGATATGTATCAGGTGGACATGTACACTTCTGTTGGCATATTAGTGGGCAAGCAAGAGAATCATTTCTTTGGCTGCAAGTCACATCACATCCAGCACAAAGTGAGTAGATCTGGTTGCCCGGGCAAGCTGTATATGCAGAAGTAGTTTGATAATACTTACAAGTTGTTACTAGAGGGTGGCTAACAACTTTAAACATAATTATATGCAAGTATACCTTCAGCCACATCGCACTGTTCATTGGTAAGACACAAATCTCCATGAAGATAAGTATTAGCTGGACAGAAACAGCCAACATGGCAGATCTTAGGACATGGCGCTGGAGAGTCTTTATCGCTGCATTGAACATTGCAACCACCGCACATGGAAAATACTTGATTGCCCGGACACTCTAAATGAATAGGATAAATATTATTATTAGAAAAATGATCACTAATTCAGAATAACACAGAATAGGATAGGATATTCATGTTTATCCCTGTAAATGGGAAAACCAAGGGGGTTAACACACATGCAATCGACAGATCACCTCAGACACCCGATTAGGTTACCAGAGTTATTGCAGTGTGTTGTGTATGGACACGTTCCTTTAATATGGTAGAACCCATTAATCCGCTGGGTTCAGGCAAAGTCCGTAAAGTGTCTTGTCCAAGGTCACAACCAACCAGCTATCCACTAGCTCTGGTAACCTGACAGTGGGTCCAAGGCAATCTTACTATTACACATGTAATAACTCCCCTTTATTTTTATTTTCCTGAGTATAAAACATATTATCTTAAATATCCCAAATAATGTCGAAATAAGAAGCATACCTCCTGTGGCTGGACACTGTTCATAAGAAACACAATAATCTCCGATTAAATATGTCCCAACAGGACAATAACAACCAGTTTGACAAATCCTTGGACAAGGTGCAGGGGAGTCTTTATCACTACATGGTACAGTGCATCCATGGCAAGTGGAATATTGTTGATTTCCAGGACAACCTGTTTAGAAACCAAGTTATAATTAACAAAGTACAAAAGCAGTACTTGGAAAGTGTCACTTACTGAGAGCTACATCGCATTGATCACTTGTAAGACATTGATTGTCGAATGTGTAAGTCCCAGTTGGACATGTGCATTGTTGGCGACAAATTGCTGGGCAGGGGATCGTTTGGTTTCTTTGTTGGCAAGATATTTCACAGCCAGCACAAAGTGAGTAGACTTGACCGTTAACACACGCTATAAAAAGGGGTGATTAAACAAGAGATAATAAAAAAATAAAATTTATCAGCTAGAGATGATGAAACAAAGATTAAAATGTTTTATTTACTGCTTCAAAAAACAAAAGTTTTTATTTTAAAGAAAGAGTCCGACTGGTTAGTTTGGTGGTTTAGTGCGACGCCTTTTTATCGAAAGGTTGCAGGTTTAAAAGTGATCGCTAACTAGTCAAATAGGTACTTAACGAACATTGCCTGAACCCAGCGGAATTTTTAATGGGTTCTACCAAATTGAAGGAACGTGTCTACACAACACCCCGCAATAGCTCCGGTAACTCGACGATGGGCGCTAGGTGATCTGAGGATTGTTGTGTGTTAAGTGTTAACCCCCTTGGTTTTCCAACTCACGGAAATAAACTGGAATATCCCATCTTAAATACAAAGACAAATCATTTAAATAAACTACAAGTGTTATTAAAATGGGACAATTGAATGGTTGACCATTTTATATATCATACACAACAACCTATACATAACATATCAAAGTCATCTTTAACCCATACTTTCAGCAACTGCACATTGGTCATTGGTAAGACACAAATCCCCATGAAGATATGTATCAGGTGGACATGTACACTTCTGTTGGCATATTAGTGGGCAAGCAATAGAATCATTTCTTTGGCTGCAAGTCACATCACATCCAGCACAAAGTGAGTAGATCTGGTTGCCAGGGCAAGCTGTATATGCAGAAGTAGTTTGATAATACTTACAAGTTGTTACTAGAGGGTGGCTAACAACTTTAAACATAATTATATGCAAGTATACCTTCAGCCACATCGCACTGTTCATTGGTAAGACACAAATCTCCATGAAGATAAGTATTAGCTGGACAGAAACAACCAACATGACAGATCAAAGGACATGGGGCTGGAGAGTCTTTATCGCTGCATTGAACATTGCAACCACCGCACATGGAAAATATTTGATTGCCCGGACACTCTAAATGGACGCGATAAATATTATTATCGGGAAAATGATCACTAATTTAGAATAACAGAGGATAGGGTAGGATATTCATGTTAATCCCTGTGAATGGGAAAACCAAGGGGGTTAACACATGGGCAATCGTCAGATCACCTAACATACTCGATTGGGTTACCAGAGCCATTGCAGTGTGTTGTGTATGATTCAAATGTTCCTTTAATTTGGTAAAACCCAATAATCCGCTAAGTTCAGGAAATGTCCGTTAAGTGCCTTGCCCAAGGACACAACCGACCACCAACTATATATCAACCGGTTTCGAAACTTCAACCTTACAGCTGAAAGGCAACACACTAACCCACTAAGCTAATCAGATCATTCTAACTGTTGCAGTGTTAGAGTAGTTGTCGAAAGCAATCATTTACCATAATGAGGACACTTAGCTTATGTAAGCAAGGATCCTAGCAGAGATTGCGTAAACCCAGTAAATTAAAGAATTTTACTTATACTGAAGGTAGGACTCAACTCAGCATATACAACTCAATACAATAGCTCTGGTAACGTGACAGTGGGTGCAAGGTAACCTTACTATTACACATGTTATAACTCTCCTTTATTTTCCTATTCCTCAGTCTAAAACAATATATCTTAAATATCCCAATTGATGTCCAATTAAGAAGAATACCTCCTGTGGCTGGACACTGTTCATAAGAAACACAATAATCTCCGATTAAATATGTCCCAACAGGACAATAACAACCAGTTTGACAAATCCTTGGACAAGGTGCAGGGGAGTCTTTATCACTACATGGTACAGTGCATCCGTGGCAAGTGGAATATTGTTGATTTCCAGGACAACCTGTTAAGAAACCAAGTTATAATTAACAAAGTATAAAAGCAGTACTGGAAAAGTGTCACTTACTGAGAGCTACATCGCATTGATCACTTGTAAGACATTGATTGTCGAATGTGTAAGTCCCAGTTGGACATGTGCATTGTTGGCGACAAATTGCTGGGCAGGGGATCGTTTGGTTTCTTTGTTGGCAAGATATTTCACAGCCAGCACAAAGTGAGTAGACTTGACCGTTAACACACGCTATAAAAAGGGGTGATTAAACAAGAGATAATAAAAAAATAAAATTTATCAGCTAGAGATGATGAAACAAAGATTAAAATGTTTTATTTACTGCTTCAAAAAACAAAAGTTTTTATTTTAAAGAAAGAGTCTGACTGGTTAGTTTGGTGGTTTAGTGTGACGCCTTTTTATTGAAAGGTTGCAGGTTTAAAAGTGGTCGCTAACTAGTCAAATATGTCCTTGGGCAAGGTACTTAACGGACATTGCCTGAACCCAGCGGATTAATGGGTTCTACCAAATTGAAGGAACGAGTCTATACAACACCCCGTAATAGCTCCGGTAACCCGACGATGGGCGCTAGGTGATCTGAGGATTGTTGTGTGTTAAGTTTTAACCCCCTTGGTTTTCCAACTCACGGAAATAAACTGGAATATCCCATCTTAAATACAAAGACAAATAATTTAAATAAACTAAAAGTGTTAGTAAAATGGGACAATTGAATGGTTGACCATTTTATATATCATACACAACAACCTATACATAACATATTAAAGTCATCTTTAACCCATACTTTCAGCAACTGCACATTGGTCATTGGTAAGACACAAATCCCCATGAAGATATGTATCAGGTGGACATGTACACTTCTGTTGGCACATTAGTGGGCAAGCAAGAGAATCATTTCTTTGGCTGCAAGTCACATCACATCCAGCACAAAGTGAGTAAATCTGGTTGCCAGGGCAAGCTGTATATGCAGAAGTAGTTTGATAATACTTACAAGTTGTTACTAGAGGGTGGCTAACAACTGTAAACATTATTATATGCAAGTATACCTTCAGCCACATCGCACTGTTCATTGGTAAGACACAAATCTCCATGAAGATAAGTATTAGCTGGACAGAAACAGCCAACATGGCAGATCAAAGGACATGGGGCTGGAGAGTCTTTATCGCTGCATTGAACATTGCAACCACCGCACATGGAAAATACTTGATTGCCCGGACACTCTAAATGGACGGGATAAATATTATTATCTGGAAAATGATAACTAATTAAAATAACACAGGATAGAATAAGATATTCATGTTTATCACTGTAAATGGGAAAACCAAGGGGGCGTTAACACACGGGGAATCGTCAGATCACCTCACGTACTCGATTGGGTTACCAGAGCTATTGCAGTGTGTTGTATATGATTCACATGGTTCTTTAATTTTGTAGAACCCAATAATCCGCTAGGTTCACGAAATGTCCGTTAAGTGCCTTGCCCAAGGACACATCCAACTACCGACTACATATCCACCGGTTTCGAATCTTCAACCTTACAGATGAAAGGCAACACACTAACCCACTAATCTAATCAGATCTTTCTAACTGTTGCAGTGTTAGAGTCGTTGTCGAAAGCAACCATTTACCATAATGAGGACACTTAGCTTATGTGAGCAAGGATCCTAGCAGAGATTGCATAAACCTAACAAATTAAAGAATTTTACTTATACTGAAGGTAGGACTCAACTCAGCATATACAACTCAATACAATAACTCTGGTAACCTGACAGTGGGTGCAAGGTAATCTTACTATTACACATGTTATAACTCTCCTTTATTTTCCTATTCCTCAGTCTAAAACATAATATCTTAAATATTCCAATTGATGTCGAATTAAGAAGCATACCTCCTGTGGCTGGACACTGTTCATAAGAAACACAATAATCTCCGATTAAATATGTCCCAACAGGACAATAACAACCAGTTTGACAAATCCTTGGACAAGGTGCAGGGGAGTCTTTATCACTACATGGTACAGTGCATCCGTGGCAAGTGGAATATTGTTGATTTCCAGGACAACCTGTTTAGAAACCAAGTTATAATTAACAAAGTATAAAAGCAGTACTGGGAAAGTGTCACTTACTGAGAGCTACATCGCATTGTTCACTTGTAAGACATTGATTGTCGAATGTGTAAGTCCCAGTTGGACATGTGCATTGTTGGCGACAAATTGCTGGGCAGGGGATCGTTTGGTTTCTTTGTTGGCAAGATATTTCACAGCCAGCACAAAGTGAGTAGACTTGACCATTAACACACGCTATAAAAGAGGTTTAGGTAATCATAAATAAACAAGAAAATAAAGGTTATCAGTCAGAGGTAGGATAGGATATTCATGTTTATCCCCATAAATGGGAAAACCAAGGGGGTTAACACACGAGCAATCGTCATATCACCTCGCGCCCACTGTTGGGTTAACGGAGCTATTACAGTGTGTGGTATATAATAGACATGTTCCTTTAATTTGGTAGAACCCATTAATCCGCTGGGTTTAGGTAATGTCCGTAAAGTGCCTTGCTCATGGACACAATCGACTAGCTAGTGAACAATTTCAAACCTGAACACTATCGGTTCAAAGGCGTCGCAATAAACCACCAGACTAACCGGTCGGACAATAATAATTAAACTACAAGTAAGATTAATGGGTCAATTGAATGTTTCATAATTTTCTATTTTATGCTCAACAACCTATACATATCAAAGTCATCTTAAACCCTTACTTTCAGCAACTGCACATTGGTCATTGGTAAGACACAAATCCCCATGAAGATATGTATCAGGTGGACATGTACACTTCTGTTGGCATATTAGTGGGCAAGCAAGAGAATCATTTCTTTGGCTGCAAGTCACATCACATCCAGCACAAAGTGAGTAGATCTGGTTGCCAGGGCAAGCTGTATATGCAGAAGTAGTTTGATAATACTTACAAGTTGTTACTAGAGGGTGGCTAACAACTGTAAACATTATTATATGCAAGTATACCTTCAGCCACATCGCACTGTTCATTGGTAAGACACAAATCTCCATGAAGATAAGTATTAGCTGGACAGAAACAGCCAACATGGCAGATCAAAGGACATGGGGCTGGAGAGTCTTTATCGCTGCATTGAACATTGCAACCACCACACATGGAAAATACTTGATTGCCCGGACACTCTAAATGGACAGGATAAATATTATTATCTGGAAAATGATAAATAATTAAAATAACACAGGATAGGATAGGATATTCATGTTTATCTCTGTGAGTGGAAAAACCAATGGGGTTAACACACATGCAATCGACAGATCACCTCACGTCCACTGTCGGGTTACCGGAGCTATTGCAGTGTGTTGTGTATGGACACGTTTTTTTAATTTGGTCGAACCCATTAATCCGCTGGGTTCAGGCAAAGTCCGTAAAGTGTCTTGCCCAAGGACACAGCCGACTAACTATCACCTAGCTCTGGTAACCTGACAGTAGGTCCAAGGCAATCTTACTATTACACATAAAAATAACTCTCCTTTATTTTCCTATTCCTGAGTCTAAAACAAATTATCTTAAATATCCCAAACAATTTCAAATTAAGAATCATACCTCCTGTGGCTGGACACTGTTCATAAGAAACACAATAATCTCCGATTAAATATGTCCCAACAGGACAATAACAACCAGTTTGACAAATCCTTGGACAAGGTGCAGGGGAGTCTTTATCACTACATGGTACAGTGCATCCGTGGCAAGTGGAATATTGTTGATTTCCAGGACAACCTGTTTAGAAACCAAGTTATAATTAACAAGGTATAAAAGCAGTATTGGGAAAGTGTCACTTACTGAGAGCTACATCACATTGTTCACTTGTAAGACATTGATTGTCGAATGTGTAAGTCCCAGTTGGACATGTGCATTGTTGGCGACAAATTGCTGGGCAGGGGATCGTTTGGTTTCTTTGTTGGCAAGATTTTTCACAGCCAGCACAAAGTGAGTAGACTTGACCATTAACACACGCTACAAAAGAGTTTCAAATTAATCATAAATAAACAAGAAAATAAAGGTTATCAGTCAGAGGTAGGATAAGATAGAATATTTATGTTTATCCTTGTGAATGGGAAAACCAAGGGGGTTAACACACGGACAATCGTCAGATCACCTCGCGCCAACCGTCGGGTTATCGAGCTATTGCAGTGTGTTGTATATAATACACACGTTCCTTCAATTTGGTAGAACCCATTAATTCGCTTGGTTCAGGGACTGTCCGTAAAGTTCCTTGCTCAAGAACACAACCAACTAGCTAGCGAACAGTTTCGAATCTGCAACCTTTTGGTTCAAAGGCGTCGCACTAAACCACCCGACTAACCGGTCGGACGATTATAAATAAACTACAAGTGTGATTATTGGGTCAATTGAATGAATAACAATACTCTAGTGCATGCTTAACAATCTAAGCAATACATATCAAAGTCATCTTTAACCCTTACTTTCAGCAACTGCACATTGATCATTGGTAAGACACAAATCCCCATGAAGATATGTATCAGGTGGACATGTACACTTCTGTTGGCATATTAGTGGGCAAGCAAGAGAATCATTTCTTTGGCTGCAAGTCACATCACATCCAGCACAAAGTGAGTAGATCTGGTTGCCAGGGCAAGCTGTATATGCAGAAGTAGTTTGATAATACTTACAAGTTGTTACTAGAGGGTGGCTAACAACTTTAAACATAATTATATGCTAGTATACCTTCAGCTACATCGCACTGTTCATTGGTAAGGCACAAATCTCCATGAAGATAAGTATTAGCTGGGCAGAAACAACCAACATGGCAGATCTTAGGACATGGGGCTGGAGAGTCTTTATCGCTGCATTGAACATTGCAGCCACCGCACATGGAAAATACTTGATTCCCCGGACACTCTAAATGGACAGGATAAATATTATCATAGGAAAAATGATCACTGATTTAGAATAACCCAGGATAAGAAAAAATATTTATGTTTATCCCTAGAATATTTATGTTTATAAATGGGAAAAACCAAGGGGGTTACCACATGGGCAATCATCCAGTAAATTAAAGAATTTTACTTATACTGAAGGTAGGACTCAACTCAGCATAAACCGCTGAATACAATAGCTCTGGTAACCTGACAGTGTGTGCAAGGTAATCTAACTATTACACATGTAATAACTCTCCTTTATTTTTATTTTCCTGAGTATAAATCATAAATATCCCAAATAATATCAAATTAAGAAGAATACCTCCTGTGGCTGGACACTGTTCATAAGAAACACAATAATCTCCGATTAAATATGTCCCAACAGGACAATAACAACCAGTTTGACAAATCCTTGGACAAGGTGCAGGGGAGTCTTTATCACTACATGGTACAGTGCATCCGTGGCAAGTGGAATATTGTTGATTTCCAGGACAACCTGTTTAGAAACCAAATTATAATTAACAAAGTATAAAAGCAGTATTGGGAAAGTGTCACTTACTGAGAGCTAC
The DNA here is from genome assembly GCA_000149265.1 of Ciona savignyi. NCBI lineage: Eukaryota > Metazoa > Chordata > Ascidiacea > Phlebobranchia > Cionidae > Ciona > Ciona savignyi. The sequence goes on from CH001990.1 coordinate 1,260,531, forward strand.
ATCACATTGTTCACTTGTAAGACATTGATTGTCGAATGTGTAAGTTCCAGTTGGACATGTGCATTGTTGGCGACAAATTGCTGGGCAGGGGATCGTTTGGTTTCTTTGTTGGCAAGATATTTCACAGCCAGCACAAAGTGAGTAGACTTGACCGTTAACACATGCTACAAAAAGTATTAAATAAATAATAGATAATAAAGAAAAATAAATGTTATCAGTCATAGGTGATGAAACAAAGATTAAAAAGTTATATTTACTGCTTCATGAACCAAATCTTTGTGTTTTAAAGAAAGTGTCCGACCCGTTATTCTGGTGGTTTAGTGCAGCGCCTTTCAATCGAAAGGTTGTGGGTTCGAAACTGGTCGCTAGCTTGTCAGTTGTGTCATTGAGCAAGGCACTAAACGAAAATTGTTTGAACCGTGTGGATCATTGGGTTCTACTGAATTGAAAGAACAAGGAAATCATACACAACACACTGCAATAGCTCATGTAACCCGACGGTGGTCGCGAGGTGATCTGACGATAAACATGAATACCCCATTCTAAGTACAAAGACAAAGCATTTAAACAAACTACAAGTGTGATTAATGGGCCAATTGAATGGTTGACAATTTTATATAGCATACTCAACAACCTATACAATACATATTAAAGTCAATTTTAACCCTTACTTTCAGCAACTGCACATTGGTCATTGGTAAGACACAAATCCCCATGAAGATATGTATCAGGTGGACATGTACACTTCTGTTGGCATATTAGTGGGCAAGCAAGAGAATCATTTCTTTGGCTGCAAGTCACATCACATCCAGCACAAAGTGAGTAGATTTGGTTGCCAGGGCAAGCTGTATATGCAGAAGTAGTTTGATAATACTTACAAGTTGTTACAAGAGGGTGGCTAACAACTTTTAACATAATTATATGCAAGTATACCTTCAGCCACATCGCACTGTTCATTGGTAAGACACAAATCTCCATGAAGATAAGTATTAGCTGGGCAGAAACAACCAACATGGCAGATCAAAGGACATGGGGCTGGAGAGTCTTTATCGCTGCATTGAACATTGCAACCACCGCACATGGAAAATACTTGATTGCCCGGACACTCTAAATGAATGGGATAAATATTATTATCGGGAAAATGATCACTAATTTAGAATAACAGAGGATAGGATAGGATATTTATGTATATTCCTGTGAATGGGAAAACCAAGGGGGTTAACACACGGGCAATCGTCAGATCACCTCGCGCCCATCGTCGTGTTACTGGAGCTATTGCAGTGTGTTGTATATGATTCACATGTTCCTTTAATTTGGTAGAACCCATTAATACGCTGGGTTTACGAAATGTCCGTTAAGTGCCTTGCACAAGGACACAACCGACTACCGACTACATATCCACCGGTTTCGAATCTTCAACCTTACAGATGAAAGGCAACACACTAACCCACTAAGCTAATCAGATCATTCTAACTGTTGCAGTGTTAGAGTAGTTGTCGAAAGCAACCATTTACCATAATGAGGACACTTAGCTTATGTGAGCAAGGATCCTAGCAGAGATTGCGTAAACCCAGTAAATTAAAGAATTTTACTTATACTGAAGGTAGGACTCAACTCAGCATATACAACTCAATACAATAGCTCTGGTAACGTGACAGTGGGTGCAAGTTAATCTGACTATTACACATGTAATAACTCTCTTTTATTTTTATTCACCTCGGTATAAAACATAAATATCTTAAATAATGTCGAATAAAGAAGAATACCTCCTGTGGCTGGACATTGTTCATAAGAAACACAATAATCTCCGATTAAATATGTCCCAACAGGACAATAACAACCAGTTTGACAAATCCTTGGACAAGGTGCAGGGGAGTCTTTATCACTACATGGTACAGTGCATCCGTGGCAAGTGGAATATTGTTGATTTCCAGGACAACCTGTTAAGAAACCAAGTTATAATTAACAAAGTATAAAAGCAGTACTGGGAAAGTGTCACTTACTGAGAGCTACATCACATTGATCATTGGTCAGACAAGTATCTCCATAAAGATAAGTCCCTGATGGACATGTGCATTGTTGGCGACAAATTAAAGGACACGGTCCTGGGTTTTCTCTATCAGAGCAGCTAACATCACATCCAGCACAAAGAGAGTAAACCTGGTTGCTTGGGCAAGCTGAGAGTAGAAAGAGAATAACTGATTGTCAATGAATATTACAATAAGAATGATTAGGATAGAATATAGGATATTTATGTTCATCTTTGTAAATATGCAAACCAAGGGACTAG
>CH001990.1:1266597-1277848 GCA_000149265.1 Ciona savignyi
TTATTCACCTCGGTATAAAACATAAATATCTTAAATAATGTCGAATAAAGAAGAATACCTCCTGTGGCTGGACATTGTTCATAAGAAACACAATAATCTCCGATTAAATATGTCCCAACAGGACAATAACAACCAGTTTGACAAATCCTTGGACAAGGTGCAGGGGAGTCTTTATCACTACATGGTACAGTGCATCCGTGGCAAGTGGAATATTGTTGATTTCCAGGACAACCTGTTAAGAAACCAAGTTATAATTAACAAAGTATAAAAGCAGTACTGGGAAAGTGTCACTTACTGAGAGCTACATCACATTGATCATTGGTCAGACAAGTATCTCCATAAAGATAAGTCCCTGATGGACATGTGCATTGTTGGCGACAAATTAAAGGACACGGTCCTGGGTTTTCTCTATCAGAGCAGCTAACATCACATCCAGCACAAAGAGAGTAAACCTGGTTGCTTGGGCAAGCTGAGAGTAGAAAGAGAATAACTGATTGTCAATGAATATTACAATAAGAATGATTAGGATAGAATATAGGATATTTATGTTCATCTTTGTAAATATGCAAACCAAGGGACTAGCACACGGTAAATCATCAGATCACCTCGCCCCAACCATTTGGTTACCGGGGCCATTGCAGTGTGTAATGTATAATTAAAACATTCCTTTAATTTGGTAAGATCCATCCCAGCACTGAGTTCAGGCAATGTCTATTAACTTTCAAGGACACAATCGACTAACTAGTGACCAGTTTCGAAACTGCACCCTTTGTCTAAAAGGCAACACACTAACTCACCAAGCTAATCAGCCAAACTAAGTTACAAGCTTTAACAACGCCAAGCATACCTTCAGCCACATCGCACTGTTCATTGGTAAGGCACAAATCTCCATGAAGATAAGTATTAGCTGGACAGAAACAACCAACATGACAGATCAAAGGACATGGGGCTGGAGAGTCTTTATCGCTGCATTGAACATTGCAACCACCGCACATGGAAAATACTTGATTGCCTGGACAAACTAAATGAATGGGATAAATATTATTATCAGGAAAATGATCACTAATTCAGAATAACTCAGCATAGAATAGAATATTCATGTTTATCCCTGTGAATGGAAAAACCAAGGGGATTAACACACAGGCAATCGTCAGATCATCTCACACACTCGATTGGGTTACCAGAGCTATTGCAGTGTGTTGTATATGATTCACATGGTTCTTTAATTTTGTAGAACCCATTAATCCGCTAGGTTCAGGAAATGTCCGTTAAGTGCCTTGCACAAGGACACAACCGACTACCGACTACATATCCACCGGTTTCGAATCTTCAACCTTACAGCTGAAAGACAACACATGAGCCCACTAAGCTAATCAGATCTTTCTAACTGTTGCAGTGTTAGAGTAGTTGTCGAAAGCAATCATTTACCATAATGAGGACACTTAGCTTATGTAAGCAAGGATCCTAGCAGAGATTGCATAAACCTAACAAATTAAAGAATTTTACTTATACTGAAGGTAGATCTCAGCTCAGCATAAACAGCTGAATACAATAGCTCTGGTAACCTGACAGTGTGTGCAAGGTAATCTGACTATTACACATGTAATAACTCTCCTTTATTTTCCTATTCCTCAGTATAAAACATATTATCTTAAATATCCCAATTAATGTCAAATTAAGAAGCATACCTCCTGTGGCTGGGCACTGTTCATAAGAAACACAATAATCTCCGATTAAATATGTCCCAACAGGACAATAACAACCAGTTTGACAAATCCTTGGACAAGGTGCAGGGGAGTCTTTATCACTACATGGTACAGTGCATCCGTGGCAAGTGGAATATTGTTGATTTCCAGGACAATCTGTTTAGAAACCAAGTTATAATTAACAAAGTATAAAAGCAGTACTGGGAAAGTGTCACTTACTGAGAGCTACATCACATTGATCATTGGTCAGACAAGTATCTTCATAAAGATAAGTCTCAGATGGACATGTGCATTGTTGGCGACAAATTAAAAAGCATGGTGCTGGGTTTTCTCTATCAGAGCAGCTAACATCGCATCCAGCACAAAGAGAGTAAACCTGGTTACTTGGGCAAGCTGAAAGAAAAAATTGTTTAAGATAATTTTTGTTTAAAGATTTTGTTAAAGTTATAACATGGTTAAGTATACCTTCAGCCACATCGCACTGTTCATTGGTAAGACACAAATCTCCATGTAAATATGTATTAGGTGGACATGTACACTTCTGTAGGCATATTGCTGGGCAAGCAATAGTATCATTTCTTTGGCTGCAAGTCATATCACATCCAGCACAAAGCGAAAAGATCTGGTTGCCAGGACAATCTGTATATGCAGAAATAGTTTGAAACTAGAGAGTGTCAACCACATGTGAACATCCATTATTTTTAAATCTCATGTTAATTTTTCTTCATGCAGAAACAATATATTTCTCTGGCTAACTCATCAATCTTAGTATACCTAAATAAAGTATATATTGATTGTTTCTGCAAGCAAAAACTAATGGGTTCCTAAATTCTAATCCAAACTTAATATCCATGTTTCTTGAATAAAGTATTCAAGTTAATTCAATATTTTAATGGATTTCTCGTGGTAAATGGATTTCTTATTTTAGTTTTGTGTTTTCACCTCATTTTTACTTGTAATAAAATTGTATTTATTATTAGTTGGGCGCATTCTATTTTGGGGGATTTCTAGTTAGGATTTCTAAAAGTTTTAAACTGATTCGATAACGCATTTTACCCAATGACTTGACGACTGGACATGCCTGTCACCAGCGGTGTGCACAAACAAACAAAAAAGAAAATTAAAAAAAGAGTAAAATCAAAATGTGTTCTCTTTAGAATTGAAGCGAACTTATAAATATTTACAAGTAATTACTAAAAGGTGGTAAACTAGTTTAATCTTACTTTCAGCTATATCACATTGTTCATAAGAAACACAATTTTCGCCTAGTAAATATGTCCCTACTGGACAATAACAACCAGTTTGACAAATCCTTGGGCAAGGTGCAGGGGAGTCTTTATCACTACATGGTACAGTGCATCCATGGCAAAGGGAATATTGTTGATTTCCAGGACAACCTGTTTAGAAACCAAATTATAATTAACAAAGTATAAAAGGTAGAAAAATTGTCACTTACTTAGAGCAACATCACATTGATCATTGGTCAGACAAGTATCTCCATAAAGATAAGTCCCTGATGGACATGTGCATTTTTGGCGACAAATTAAGGGACACGGTCCTGGGTTGTCTCTATTAGAGCAGCTAACATCGCATCCAGCACAAAGAGAGTAAACCTGGTTGCTTGGGCAAGCTGAAAGAGAAAATTATTTAAGATAATTTTTGTCTAACGATTTTGTTAAAGTTATAACACGGTTAAGTATACCTTCAGCCACATCGCACTGTTCATTGGTAAGACACAAATCCCCATGAAGATATGTATTAGGTGGACATGTACACTTCTGTAGGCATATTGCTGGGCAAGCAATAGTATCATTTCTTTGGCTGCAAGTCATATCACATCCAGCACAAAGCGAGAAGATCTGGTTGCCAGGACAATCTGTATATGCAGAAATAGTTTAAAACTAGAGAGTGTCAACCACATGTGAACAACCACTATTTTTAAATCTCATGTTAATTTTTCTTTGTGCAGAAACGATATATTTCTCTGGCTAGCTCATCAACCTTAGTATATCTAAACAAAGTATATATTGATTGTTTCTGCAAGCAAAAACTAATTGGTTCCCGAATTCCAATCCAAACTTAATATCCATGTTTCTTAAATAAAGTACTAAAGTAAATTGATTATTTAAATGGATTTCCCGTGGTAAATGGATTTCTTATTTTAGTTTTGTGTTTCCACCTCATTTTTACTTGTAATAAAATTGTATTTATTATTGTTAAGGCGAATTCTATTTTGGGGGATTTCTAGTTAGGATTTCTAAAAGTTTTAAACTGATTCGATAACGCATTCTACCCAATGACTTGACGACCGGACATGCCTGTCACCAGCGGTGTGCACAAACAAACAAAAAAGAAAATTAAAAAAAGAGTAAAATCAAAGTGTGTTCTCTTTAGAATTGAAGCGAACTTATAAATATTTACAAGTAATTACTAAAAGGTAGTAAACTAGTTTAATCTTACTTTCAGCTATATCACATTGTTCATAAGAAACACAATTTTCGCCTAGTAAATATGTCCCTACTGGACAATAACAACCAGTTTGACAAATCCTTGGACAAGGTGCAGGAGAGTCTTTATCACTACATGGTACAGTGCATCCATGGCAAAGGGAATATTGTTGATTTCCAGGACAACCTGTTTAGAAACCAAATTATAATTAACAAAGTATAAAAGGTAGAAAAATTGTCACTTACTTAGAGCAACATCACATTGATCATTGGTCAGACAAGTATCTCCATAAAGATAAGTCCCTGATGGACATGTGCATTGTTGGCGACAAATTAAGGGGCACGGTCCTGGGTTGTCTCTATTAGAGCAACTAACATCGCATCCAGCACAAAGAGAGTAAACCTGGTTGCTTGGGCAAGCTGAAAGACAAAATTATTTAAGATAATTTTTGTCTAACGATTTTGTTAAAGTTATAACATGGTTAAGTATACCTTCAGCCACATCGCACTGTTCATTGGTAAGACACAAATCTCCATGTAGATATGTATTAGGTGGACATGTACACTTCTGTAGGCATATTGCTGGGCAAGCAATAATATCATTTCTTTGGCTGCAGGTCACATCACATCCAGCACAAAGCGAAAAGATCTGGTTACCAGGACAATCTGTATATGCAGAAATAGTTTGAAATTAGAGAAGGTCAACCACATGTGAACAACCATTATTTTTAAATCTCATGTTAATTTTTCTTTATGCAGAAACAATATATTTCTCTGGCTAACTCATCAATCTTAGTATACCTAAATAAAGTATATATTGATTGTTTCTGCAAGCAAAATCTAATGGGTTCCTAAATTCTAATCTAAACTTAATATCCATGTTTCTTGAATAAAATATTCAAGTTAATTCAATATGTTAATGGATTTCTCGTGGTAAACGGATTTCTTATTTTAGTTTTGTGTTTCCACCTCATTTTTACTTGTAATAAAATTGTATTTATTATTGTTTAGGCGCATTCTATTAAGGGGGATTTCTAGTTAGAATTCCTGAAAGTTTCAACCTGGTTCGATAACGCATTCTACCCAATGACCTGGCGACCGGACATGCCTGTCACCAGCGGTAGGCACAAACACACAAAAAAAAAATTAAAAAAAGAGTAAAATCAAAATGTGTTCTCTTTAGAATTGAAGCGAACTTATAAATATTTACAAGTAATTACTAAAAGGTAGTAAACTAGTTTAATCTTACTTTCAGCTATATCACATTGTTCATAAGAAACACAATTTTCGCCTAGTAAATATGTCCCTACTGGACAATAACAACCAGTTTGACAAATCCTTGGACAAGGTGCAGGGGAGTCTTTATCACTACATGGTACAGTGCATCCGTGGCAAAGGGAATACTGTTGATTTCCAGGACAACCTGTTTAGAAACCAAATTATAATTAACAAAGTATAAAAGGTAGAAAAATTGTCACTTACTTAGAGCAACATCACATTGATCATTGGTCAGACAAGTATCTCCATAAAGATAAGTCCCTGATGGACATGTGCATTTTTGGCGACAAATTAAAGGACACGGTCCTGGGTTTTCTCTATCAGAGCAGCTAACATCGCATCCAGCACAAAGAGAGTAAACCTGGTTGCTTGGGCAAGCTGAAAGAGAAAATTATTTACGATAATTTTTGTTTAACGATTTTGTTAAAGTTATAACATGATTAAGTATACCTTCAGCCACATCGCACTGTTCATTGGTAAGACACAAATCTCCATGTAGATATGTATTAGGTGGACATGTACACTTCTGTAGGCATATTGCTGGGCAAGCAATAGTATCATTTCTTTGGCTGCAAGTCATATCACATCCAGCACAAAGCGAGAAGATCTGGTTGCCAGGACAATCTGTTTATGCAGAAATAGTTTGAAACTAGAGAGTGTCAACCACATGTGAACAACCACTATTTTTAAATCTCATGTTAATTTTTCTTTATGCAGAAACAATATATTTCTCTGGCTAACTCATCAATCTTAGTATACCTGAATAAAGTATATATTGATTGTTTCTGCAAGCAAAATCTAATGGGTTTCTAAATTCTAATCCAAACTTAATATCCATGTTTCTTGAATAAAGTATTCAAGTTAATTCAATAATTTAATGGATTTCTCGTGGTAAACGGATTTCTTATTTTAGTTTTGTGTTTCCACCTCATTTTTACTTGTAATAAAACTGTATTTATTATTGTTTGGGCGCATTCTATTAAGGGGGATTTCTAGTTAGAATTCCTGAAAGTTTCAACCTGATTTGATAACGCATTCTACCCAATGACCTGGCGACTGGACATGCCTGTCACCAACGGTGTGCATAAAAAAAAAAGAAAAAAGAAAATTAAATAAAAAGAGTAAAATCAAAATGTGTTCCCTTTAGAATTGAAGCGAACTTATATGCATTTACAAGTAATTACTAGAAGGTAGTAACTAGTTTAATCTTACTTTCAGCTATTCCACATTGTTCATAGGAAACACAATAATCTCCGATTAAATATGTCCCTACTGGACAATAACAACCAGTTTGACAAATCCTTGGACAAGGTGCAGGGGAGTCTTTATCACTACATGGTACAGTGCATCCATGGCAAAGGGAATATTGTTGATTTCCAGGACAACCTGGTTAGAAACCAAATTATAATTAACAAAGTATAAAAGCCAGAAAATTGTCACTTACTTAAAGCAACATCACATTGATCATTGGTCAGACAAGTATCTCCATAAAGATATGTCCCTGATGGACAAGTGCATTGTTGTCGACACATATAAGGACATGGTCTTGGGTTTTCTCTATCAGAGCAGCTTACATCACATCCAGCACAAAGAGAGTAAACCTGGTTGCTTGGGCAAGCTTGAAGTAAAAGGGAAATGAGTATAAGAGAACATGATTAGTGGGTTAGATGGTCGCCTTTCAACCAAATGGTTGCAAGTATGAAACTGGTTGCTAGCTAGTAAGTTAAATTGAATCAACGTCTAAATCATACACAACACACTTCAATAACACGGGCAATCGTCAGATCACCTCGCACCTACCGTCGGGTTACGAAAGCTATTGCAATGTGTTGTGTATTTACACATTCCTTACATTTAGTAGAACCCATTAATCGCTTGGGTTATCCCACTATTTATTTTGGCCATAATAAAGGCATGTGCAACATGCGGCTTGCGGGCCGTGTCCGACCTGTAAAGGGATTTGATCAGCCAGCAGACTGTATCTGACCATACCCTGTAACTAGGATATTGAATTATATTTATTTAATAATCCGGCCACTGACTACAGAAGTTGACACCCCTGCCATAATATATTGAATTATGAAACGTGAAAATACCTAGCGCTGCATCACATTGGTCACTGGTTAAACATTGCTCTCCTTGCAAGAAAGTATTTGGTGGGCAGGCACATCTGGCTTGGCACATTAGAAAACATGGCATTGAGGAGTTCCTGTTGGCGCAAGTCACATCACATCCCGCACATGTCTGGAAGACTTGGTTTGCTGGACAGTCTGTAACATTGATAATTTATGAGAAACGGGATTTCGGAATTATGACATTATATATTTTAGCGTTAGCCCTATAAAAATCTGTTATTAAAACAGGCTATATTTTAGCGGTAGCCCTTAAAAATCTATTATTATGACAGGCTTTATTTTAGCGATAGCCCTTTAAAGACCTATTATTATGACAGGCTATATTTTAGTGTTAGCCCTATAAAAATCTATTATTATGACAGGCTATATTTTAGTGTTAGTACTTAAAAATCCATTAATATGACAGGCTATATTTTAGCCTTAACCTTATAAAAATCTATTATTATGACAGGCTATATTTTAGCGTTAGCCCAATGAAAATCTATTATTATGACTATATTTTAGGGTTAGCCCTAAAAAAATCGACTATATTTAAAACATTTTTGTGAAATAAATTTTAAATACATTGTTGAGTTTAAAATTTAAATTACAAAAGGTAAAAATTAACAAAAACTTTTTAAGCAGTAGAAGGAACATTACCTGTATCTGATGCCGGGCAATTTTCCAGTGGTACACAAACGTTACCGCTGTTACGCACCATTCCTATTGGACAGGTGCATCTGCGCATGCAAATTTTGGTCAAACTGCATGGTATTTGTGGATCGCTGCAAGTCGCATCACATGAAGCAGCGCAATCTGACCAGATTTCACCAAGGTGAGGGTTGCACCCTGTTTAAAAAAAAAATTAGCACCCTGATTTGTAAGAATAAAATTTTACAAATTTAAAAGAAACAAAATTTAGGACCCTGATTTTTAAAAAATAAAATTTTAAAAATTTAGGACCCTGATATTTAAAAAATAAAATTTTGCACCATTTAAATAAAAATTAGCACCCTGTTTTCAAAAAGAGTATATTTAGATATAAAGGGAATTGCAACTGGTGATTAAGCCCTGCCCATAATTCTTACAAAGACAGCAGTTTTATGATAAAACATAGATTTACTTTTTATTCTACTGAATAGGGAAACGCAAACACACGGACAATCTTCAGATTAACTGATGAATACATAAGGAAGCATTCTTACATTGGTAACCATCTAAATACCTTGCACACACCGTCAAGTTACCGGAGGTCCTTAATTGTGTTGTATATCAATAAAAAATATTATTTAGCTTTGGTTAATTATCTTCGGTGTACCCTAAGTGACTTCCCCACACAGAACCGATTATCTAGCAACCTGTTGGGCTATGGATGCTAAAAAGGCAACGGACTAACTTACCAAGATATTGAACCGGAAACGGATAGCAAAGTGCTTTTAAGAAGAACTGCATTATTTTAAAAGATTTCTGCTTTTATTATAAATACAAAAGATAGTATTTTTATGACCTATTTGTTCCACGGACGCTGATAATTTTTTGCTATCCTTTTCCGGCTTAATAGCAACCAGTTGTTCTAAGGATTCTGAAAATTTGATGAACTAACCCAACCAAGCTTTTCATCGAATACTTTTCTATTATAATATAAAGAAAATCGACTTTATAACCCTAATGAGGATGGACTAGGTGTAAAATAACTTACTTCGAACTGGAGGGCACATGCGTTCAGGCACACATTGTCCTCTAAACAAGTAGGTATCTCCTGGACATGTGCAACGTCGCCTACATTGTCTTGTGCATGTAATATTACGATGGCGGTTCGCGCATGTCTTGGCGCAGCCAGCACAATTTGAAAACACCATGTTCCCAGGGCAAGCTGTGTAAAATTAAATAATAACAAAAGGAAGGATAGGATATTCATGTTTATCACCGTGATTGGGAAAACCAAGGGGGTTAACACACGGGCAAACGTCAGATCACCTCGCGCCCACCTTCAGGTTACTGGGGCTATTGCAGTGTGTTGTATATGATTCACACATTCCTTTTAATTTGGTAGAACTCATCAAACAATCTCACTTGAGTGCTCCTGGAATAACTGGGCACGAAGATGGCTCCACACAGGCTCCGTTGTGCCGGAGGGTTCCAGGCGGGCACGCGCATCTTCGGGTGCATATTTTGGTCAAACTGCATGGAATGGTGGGTCTTAGGCAGGTGGCGTCACAACTTGGCGCGCACATGGAAAACACTTCTCCTTGATCAGCATTGCAAACTGTTAATTTAAAGCAATTAGCATTATGGTTCAAGCAATCGAGATAAAGTACAAAAGTATATGGAATCAAGAAACCAGTGAGCTACTGATACAGAACTAATAAATGATTGGCAATCAATTGTCAATAAAAGGGCTTGGCTACATTGACCACCAATTGTAAATAAAGCTTTAAATTAACAACCAATTATCAATAAATAGGTCTAGGCATAGGAGGTTAATGTTTAGCCCTGTAAATGGAAAAATAAAGATGCGTTAACAATCCGGCAATCGTCAGATCACCTCGCGTCCACTGTCGGGTTACCGGAGCTATTGCAGTGTGTTGTATATGATAGACACGTTCCTTCAATTTAGTGGAACTAATTAATTTGTTGGGTTCAGGCAATGTCCGTTAAGTGCTTTGCCGAAGGACACAACCGACTAGCTAGCTACCAGTAAAAGCTCTGAATTAACAACAAATTGTTAATAAAAGATCTCATCTACATTGACAATCAAGTGTAAATAATGGCTCTAAAATAACAACAGATTGCCAATTGAGCTATAAGCTATATTTAGTATGTGTAACATGAGGCACAGGCCTTTTTGTACTCCTAGAGATATACTGAAATACAATACCATCAAGGGCTGGACAGTTTTCCTCCTTAACGCAGTTGTCTCCATTCAAGTAAGTTCCAGGTGGACAAACACACCCTGGTTTACAAATTCGAGGGCAAGGTCTTGGAATGTTTCGGCCAATACACGGCACATTGCAACCGCCGCACCTTGAGAAATGCTGGTTCCCCGGGCACACTAGAGTTTTAAATTAATTAAATCTTTACAGCTGATTGTATTATCAAAACTAAAAAGGTGTTTAAAAAACAAAATTGTGAAGAATAGCATAATAAATTAAAGTCAAGGAGCCAGGCTAAAACGGCAAAACTACAGTAGTTAAAACACGACAGTAAATTGCAAGGTATAAAGGGGGGGAAATGATATGCCCATTAAACATTACTAAAGTAATATAAATTACAACAAAAAACTTTAAACCTTTACAGCTAATTGTTAAAGGAAAAATCTGTAGTAATATCTATATGGCAATCGAAACCCAACAATTGTTTGGCTGTGATATAGTATGAAATATTGATTGTGTTATAATCTCCCATGTCTATTTCCGAATATTCTATACAAACTTCAGTGGGCTGATTTGAAAAGTGTAGGCCTTATTAAGATGGGATATTCGTAGATCTAAATATCAATCTCCCAACATCCCAGATCATCCTCCCAACATCCTAAGATCATCCTCCCAACATCCCAAGATCATCCTCCCAACATCCAAGATCATCCTCCCAACATCCCAAGATCATCCTCCCAAGCATCACAAGATCATCGTCCCAACATCCCAGATGCATCGTCCCAACATCCCAAGATCATCGTCCCAACATCCCAAAATCATCCTCCCAACCG